>CM062295.1:247638298-247839493 GCA_031216915.1 Pictodentalium vernedei
AACAATTCCATTAGTACACCCTGCAGGCTGCATCTCTCACCCAAGCTTTTTCAAATTTCACATATAGTTTTGGTGTGATGTCTAGATGGGAGCTATCAAATTTTTCTAAATTTTGTTCAGAAATATGGCCGTCAGCAGCCATCTTGGATTTGAAATATGAATTGTCAACAATTCCTTTAGTATGCCCTGCAGGCAGCATCCCTCACCCCATCTTTTTTTAAATTTCATCTGTACCTTTAGTGTGATGTCTAGATCTAGATGGGAGCTATCAAATTTTTCTAAATTTCGTTCAGAAATATAGCTGTCAGCAGCCATCTTGGATTTGGCATATGAATTGTCAACAGTTCCATTAGTACGCCCTGCAGGCCGCATCCCTCACCCCATCTTTTTCAAAATTTCATATGTACCTTTAGTGTGATGTCTAGATCTAGATGGGAGCTATCAATTTTTTCTGAATTTCATTGAAAAACATGGTCGTCAGTGGCCATCATGGATTTGACATATAAATTGCCAGCAATTCTATTAGACCCTACAGGCATACCTCTCACCTGATCTTTTTCAAATTTCATATGTAGCTTTGGTGTGATGTTTTTTCTGTAGAAACTTGAGTGAATGACTTGGTATTTATGAATGGATTTCATTGTAACTTGATAGGATGACTTATTTTGGAATAATTTCACTGTAACTTGGTAACATTTGTTGACATACATCAAAAGTGAGGGCCACATTAACCTACCCCTCAATTCTTTAGTACAGTGTACACCTCAAATTATTTTTATTGAAAACATAGCATACAGGGAACAGAAATTAACATATTCTCAATTATCACAATTCTTATTGTATTTCATAATCCTTTCATAAACATTAAACATTATCCTTTTCATCAAACACAACACACATTCAAGTTAAGCTACAGTGTCATTGACACTTTTATTGTAATTATTTCTTTGCCATCAAAGGTTCATGTTCTTGGTTTGTTTTATGTTTTAAGCCTCATAATCTACAGAATAGCATGGGTGGTGGTGCATTTCGTCCATTGAGTGCAAGGAGACTTTGCAATGCTAAAGCACCCAAATGACAAATTTAGCAATTTTATTAATTTGGGTAAAATATCGGACATAAACCATTTAATTATTATTTTTTTAAGTTTGCACTGGTTATAAAAAGAGAGAATGTGGGAGGCACCTCTGACTTCAGAGTGTAAACATCATCTGGACAATCACAAAGCAATCACGATGGCTAATTTGGACCTTCCAGTTAACCTACAGAAAGCATTGTCAGCTCTGAGCATCTCTTGCCCTCTCAACTGGACTCTCCAGACGAGAGGCAAGAGTGTCCACCTGATGCTGGAGTTTGACGCAGAGGGGAACACCACCACACCTTCTTCAGGGAGAGGCAGCACCTTTTGTGAGAGGAACTCCTCTCACACAGGTCCTCACCCAAAGAAACCTGGACCTGGCCCTGAAAAGAAGAACAAGAAAAAGAGCCCATCAACCAGGTGCCATGATGCCCGGCGGCTGGAAAAGTTCTTGAAAAGGAAGAAGGAAGAGAAGAGAAGACAGAGGAGGTCACTACCATTTCCCCACCTCCAACTCCTATGACTCCCATCCACACCCCAGCTGCCCCTCCTCTGAGGGGCAACCTGGAGGATGGCAATGTCATCAGCGAGGTGGAAATGGAAACTGGCTCTCCAAAGTCTCCTACTCCAATCTCTCCCCTCCCTCCGGATCAGGACCTGGCATGAGAACTAGCTGACATGATGGCAGATCTGAGAAGTATGAGGCAAGATATCAGAAATACAACCAAGGAATCATCTGACAACAACAACCATGTGAAGGCACTCCTGGAACAACACAGCAGCCACAGCACTCCTGAAGCAGCCAGGACTCGACCATTCCATCCAAGTCAGTCCTCTAAGAACATCAACAGCCCGACAACACCAAGAACCACTACAGTCTCCCCATCACAGCCACCTCCACCCAAAAAGAAAAACCAGCAGAAAAAACATCGCTAAAATAGTCAAAGAGGGTCGAAAGGGGCTTGCCCCCACTGTCCCTGCATTCCTTTGGCGTGCAAAAACCATTTCATTTCGCATGAAAAACATATGTTTAACTTTTTTAAGCCTAAACTTGTCCACTTTATTCTATGAATTGAAAGGTGATAGTCCATTTTAAAACCATATGTATAGTACATCTCAAGCATTCTAATCAAACAATAATGTCTATAAAACTGTTGATCACACAATTACGATCCAATAGACCATTACAGATAAATCTGTATGGCATCCAAGACTTTCCTAGACACTTCTGCAAAGCCACGGAATGTCAACTGTTAAAGAATAGCAAAATGCATAAATATCTTCATTATTTGACAGTATAAGAACAATTTATTTAACCCTTTACCTAACATGAAAAGCAGACAACACATGCAAACAAAATTCTTGAATAACTAATTTTTTTAGCTCACCTGAGCAAAGCTCAGGATGAGCTTTACTGATCACTTTCCGTCCGTCGTCGTCGTCCGTCGTCGTTGGGCATCAACAATCATCTCCTCCCAAACCACTAGGCCAATTTTCATAAACTTTTGTGGGATTGATCATTGGGTGGAACACTCGAAGAATTGTGTTCGAAATCTCCGTCGCCCATCTAATATGGCTGCCTTGGCTGCTGATTGGCAAAAACACATTAAAATCTTCTTCTTCAGAACCGCTGGATCAATTTGAATAAAATTTGCTGGGGATAACCAGTGGGTGGTCCTCTCTCAGAATTGTGTTCGGTTTGTCCGCCCGCCATCCAACATGGCTGCCACAGCTTCTGATTGGCTGACGCTCCATCCCTAAATTTCTATTTTTTGAATCAAGAGATCGATTTGAACCAAATTTGTTTTGAGGACTTATTGGGTCATAAGTATCTAATTTATGCCGAAAAAAATTTTCACGTAGCCCCATGGGAACCTCAGGAGCTAAAAATAGAAAAAATTAAAATTGCTCATATCTCCAAAACTGCACGGCTCAGAAACTTTTTATTTGCTGTGCAGCTTGCTTATGAGCAATGGAAAGGAATGGTAGAAAAAAATCGCTAACGGTTTTTTTCTAAGGTACTTTCTTGGGACTCTGAAAAAGTGCTGACTCGGCACTTTTTAACACTGAAGGTAATGCAAAAACATTAAAAACTCTTATTCTCGCGTCAACAATCATCTCCTCCCAAACCACTAGGCCAATTTTAATAAAATTTTGTGGGATTGATCATTAGGTGGAACACTCGAAGAATTGTGTTCGAAATCTCCGTCGCCCATCTAATATGGCTGCCTTGACTGCTGATTGCCAAAACACATTAAAATCTTCTTCTTCAGAACCGCTGGATCAATTTGAATAAAATTTGTTGGGGATAACCAGTGGGTGGTCCTCTCTCAGAATTGTGTTTGGTTTGTCCGCCCGCCATCCAACATGGCTGCCACAGCTTCTGATTGGCTGACGCTCCACCCCTAAATTTCTATTTTTTGAATCAAGAGATCGATTTGAACCAAATTTTTTTTGAGGACTTATTGGGTCATAAGTATCTAATTTATGCTGAAAAAATTTTTCCCATATCCCCGTGGGAACCTCAGGAGCTAAAAATAGAAAAAATTAAAATCGCTCATATCTCCAAAACTGCACGGCTCAGAAACTTTTTATTTACTGTGCAGCTTGCTTATGACCAATGGAAAGGAATGGTAGAAAAAAATCGCTAACGGTCTTTTTCTAAGGTACTTTTTCGGGACTCTGAAAAAGTGCTGACTCGGCACTTTTTAACACTGAAGGTAATGCAAAAACATTAAAAACTCTTATTCTCACGTCAACAATCATCTCCTTCAAAACCAATGGGCCAATTTCAATAAAATTTTGTGGGCTTGATCATTGGGTGGAACACTCGAAGAATTGTGTTCGAAATCTCTGTCGCCCATCTAATATGGCTGCCTTGGCTGCTGATTGGCAAAACACATTCAAATCTTCTTCTTCAGAACCGCTGCATAAATTTGAATAAAATTTGCTGGAGATAACCAGTGGGTGGTCCTCTTTCAGAATTATGTTCGGTTTGTCCGCCCGCCATCCAACATGGCTGCCACAGCTTCTGATTGGCTGACGCTCCACCCCTAAATTTCTATATTTTTATACTGTACCAATGACCCAGACTTAGCTGGTGCTAACTCCAACAAAACCAGGGCCAAACACAAATTTTGCCCCCCAATCCCCAAAATTTGCATCCAAAACAAAAAGAAATCATGTCCTAAAGGACCTCCATAGTACGCCTCTACTGTGCATGCGCAGTGACGCAGTCATCCCGAAATTGGCGCCAATTATCATTCTCTGTTTGGCCCTTCATCAGTCAACATCTCACTGATCTTTGTGCTTGTAAATCTCAGTTTAAAGGATGCCAGACACGTAATTTTTGGAGAAAATGTGATTCTAAGGAGGATAGAAGGAGGAGGGGAAAAAGAAGTGGCAAAAAATAATCAGGGCTGTACTTAAAATTTTTTGATGAAATTATGTTAAGTTGCCTATTTTCGAGGCATGGGCCTCTTGTTGTCATTCTTGCTAATTGTTGCACTGCTTATTCAGTGTTTCCTCTCCCCTAGCCTTCTAAAGTCCCCCCTGGCAATTCTCCCATGCTTTTGGCATATTTTTGAGAAGTTTCATTTCTAAAATTTCCTGGGAGAGTTGCTTGGTTACAGAATGTTTTCTGTTATTTTCCCCATAGTTACGTTTTCACCCATGGGTGTATAACGTTTGTGTTCTGCATCTTCCATCTGATGTTCTACAGATTCTCCCCTGGGAGTCTCTGTTTTGCATCAGATAGAGTGTAATTGTTGACTGATTCCGGGCCAGTTTTTTCAGTGCCTGGAGTCATGTTTTCTAGTGTGTTTACACTGTTTGTTTTCATTGGCAACAGCCTTTTTTGAGGGGGGCTGTTTGCCTTTGTGGTAGTTTATCTCATTATAAGATACATTTATATTATCCGAAAGTGTCTCATTAATTATTTTATATAAATTTAAAATTTTTGACCACACTTTGCCATCGGATCCATCGGGGCTCAACGTTACTTTTCAGCAACTTGGGCTTCTCTGAAAAAATATTTTTTCAAAATTATTTTGTTTTGCAATTGTTTTTTCATTTATTAATGGATCATGTTATTATGTATCTTTGTGTCAGGGGTTTTTGCGAGTAACTAGGACTTATTGTTCTTTCACAATGAAGGGACATTGTTCAAATTGTAATAGGAAGAAATCTTCCTCTGACTTTCATGATCATTGTATTAATTGTAGTCAGTGTTCTCGCATTAATCCCTGTCCTATATGTGAACATTGGGATGAGAAACATTGGAAACGTGTGTCACGATATGTTGTTTCTGGAGAAAGAGCGATGCCGGCTCTTTCTCCACAAGGTCACTCTACTCTCTCAGTTTCTATTTCAGAGGAACCAGAACAGGGTGATGTTTCCATGTTATCTTCTTCAAGTGTGCATCCGTCGTCACAAATGAATTCAGAGCTAGCGGCAAAAGTGCTCATGGAGATTAGACAAATGTCGTCCGCTAGCTCGCCCGGTGTAGCGTCCATTCACCGAATGGTTCGGCAGCCAGGTTCATCCGATGCGGTCCAAGAGGAAATTTTGGGTGATGCGAGCACTATAAACATAATAGATGCACACCCAGTGACGGCGGATAGTAAACGAGAACGGAGGAAGCCTTTTAGTCCGGTTCCTAGCTCGTCCAGGTCCAGCCGGGCCGCGAGCGAGAGAGGTCCCTCTCTCGTACAACAACATCTGGGACCAGATGTTGTGGTACAAAATGTGTCTTTAGCGGAGCATACGTCCGTCGCTCGGGACGCTCCGTTGTATAAGCAGTCCGCAGAGACTGTTAAGGCTTCCTCTTCTCGTCAGCGCACACGACCGCACCTTGGCTGCGTGACCTCCGATATTTTACCAGCTTCGCCGATGAAGGATTCTTCGGCGACCAGGTCACACCATCCGGCAGCCAGGGATTCGAGACCGATGGACTCCGGACGTTCGCATAGGAAAAGTATGCGGGAGCCATCTGATGCGGAGCTGCCCTCGGCGAAGCAGCGAAAGACTGCGCCTCCTCAGGTCTCGACGTCGGACATTCTTGTGCAGATAGCACAGCTTATCGCAGCATCCCAGCAGCCGACAGAATCGGTGTCGGATCGAGAATTATCCGACGGCGCTGGGTCGGTACGCTCCGCCGAAGCATCGGGGGCGGACGACCGGGAACATCGGGAGGTCCGACCGGATGGTGAAAGGGATACGGATGAATTGGAGCTATCCCTTTCGGAACAACATAAAGCTGCCGTAGACTTCATCCGGCACTTTCTCCCTCAAGTTGTTCTGTCGGGCCAGACTGCTGCGCTTCCGGACAAGAGAATTATAGCGTCATTGGACTCTGAATTTTTTGAGCGGTTCAGGGACATCGCTCCCGAGTTTCCGTCGCAGTCCAATAATGTTGCAAGGACATTTGAATTATTGAACGACGCTATATTTAAACTTGCTTCCAGGACGGGGAAAGCAGGTTTCTTGTCCGCTAATACTCTTAACCTGCCTTTCATTAATGCAAGGAATAAATTCGATACGGCAGGACAGGGTATACCGAGAGTTCCTCTGCGTATGGACGACGAGGCGGAAGACTTAGAGCTATCATTACCGTCGTCAGCTTCTATTCCAACCGCGGTGTTGGAAACTGCTATTGCGTCTAACAGAGCCAATTTAGATGCCTTATCTTACGCAGATCACCTTACTAAGGCGTTATCACTGCGCCTTCAAGGGGAAGAGTTTCAGGATATACAATCCTCTTTAAGACTTCTTTCAAGGGCAGTAGCTTATTCCACGTGTAACTCCGCCCTTTCAGTGGCAAATCTGGAGTTGGTTAGACGTGACGCAGCCCTAGCTACATCCACACTAGTGGATTCTAAGGTGAAGAACTCTCTTAGAGTCGCTTCGGTCTCAGGAGAACTTCTCTTTGACGGCAAGCTTTCCGCTATTTATGATAAAATTAAAAAGAAAGCTAATGATTCTCTGTTGTTCAGATCGGCTCCTAAGAAGTCGGATACAGCAGACACGAATAAGACAGGCACTTCTGGGTCTAATGCGCCCAAGAGAGGTTCCTATAGAAGTTCCGGTGCGTCCTCTTGGTCTTATTCGAGAGACCGTCAGGATAGCGACTCTCGTTCGGGACGTCCTTCAGGCCGGGACAATCGGGCGGACGCCCCGAGGTCGACGAGGCAAGGTGCGGGTCGTGGAAGACGTAGTTTCTCCTACCGCAGGCCTCGCAGGTCCAGGAGGTGATGGCTTAAACCTCTATCGCGTTCCGGTTGGCGGAAGGTTGTCGAGTTTTTCACAAGAGTGGGCGTCGATTACGGACGACCCTTGGGTGAGAGGAGTGACTTCGGAAGGTCTAAAGATATCCTTCAAACGAAAGCCTCCATTAACTCGAAGTCCAAAGTGGACTCACCTTCCGTCAAATCCACAGAAAAGAGACGCTCTGTTATCAGAGGTGTAGTCTCTTTTAATGAAGAACGCGGTAGAGGTCGTAGAAAACCAGGAATCTCTGGGATTCTACAGCCATCTGTTTCTGGTTCCGAAACCAGACGGCTCGTTCCGTCCAGTCATAGATTTGAGCTGGATAAACAAGCTGATCGTCGCTCCGAAGTTTTATATGGAGACGATTCGATCGGTCAGAGCGAGTATTCGGGTGAACGATTATGCAACGAGCATAGATCTCAAAGATGCGTACTTTCACGTCATGGTACATCCGACATTCCGAAAGTATCTACGCTTCGCAGTCCTAGGAGTGGTGTATCAGTTCCGGGCCATGTGCTTCGGATTGAATCTAGCACCCTGGGCTTTCACTCGGGTAATGAACTCGGTAATGATCTACTTCCGAGCTCATTCGTCTGCGGTAACGTCGGCCTACCTGGACGACATTCTTCAGAGGTACGGCAACGAGTTAACGCTTCAGAACGATGTTCAGAATCTTCTTCTATTGCTCCGACGTCTCGGTTTTATAGTAAACGAGGAGAAGTCGGATCTGGTGCCGTCCAAGTCATTCACTCATCTGGGAATGAGCTTCGAGACGCACAACAATCTCGTTCGTCTGCCGTTAACCAGAGCGAAATTAGTCAGTTGTTACGCTCGCTATTGTCTGCACGCAGACAAAGTCACGGCGAGAGAATTTATGAGACTGATAGGTCTGTGCGGAGCCGCCACGGATCTCATTCCGATGGGGCGGCTACGCACACGTCCTCTTCAAATTTTCCTGACTCAGAATTGGAGTGTGAAAATTCATTCGCTCGATGTAGACGTTCTCTTGTCAGATCAAGTGAAACAAGAGATTCAGACTTGGGCAAACATTCAGTGGTTAACTCAAGGAGTTCCGCTGCAGTTGCCGGATCCGAGTTTTACCGTTATGACGGATGCCAGTCAAACAGGTTGGGGTGCATCATTAATCCCAACGGATTCGAGATGCCAGGGTCTTTGGGATCCGCAATTCCTGTGCAAGCACATAAACATCAAGGAAATGATGTCAATTTGGCTTGCGTTACGTCACTGGATGGACATTATTCACGATGCTCATGTCCAAATCCTATCCGACAATACGACAGTAGTGGCGTATATACGGAATCAGGGAGGCACTCATTCAGTTCCGTTGTTCAATCTAACGGAAAGAATCCTTCTGTTTGCGTTAGAACATCACGTTCTTCTTTCGGTCCGTCACATACCGGGTCGTCTGAATGTGCTAGCAGACTCCCTTTCACGAAAGGGTCGCTTGTTGCCGTCGGAGTGGACTCTCAACAAACAAGTATTCAATCAGATTTGCTACCAATGGGAACGGCCAATGATAGACTTATTTGCGACACATCTCAACAATCAGTTGCAGACGTATGTGTCTCCGTGTCCGGATCCAAGAGCATTTGCAGTAGACGCTCTGTCGATCCCTTGGGACGGAATGATAGGATATGCATATCCTCCAGCGCCGTTAATTCAACAAGTATTGCTAAAGATAAAACAATCTCAATGCAAGATTCTGTTGGTAGCATCTCTGTCGCCACAGAGACCGTGGATAAATCTACTCAGGTGTCTGTTGTGGGACTTACCGCGGAAGCTTCCTCCACGAGAGGATCTTCTTTCGCAGGGGAAATCGCGCCAACTCCATCACAACCCGCAAGGTCTCAACCTTCACGTTTTTCCGTTGTGCGGTCCTTCTTGCATGGCAAGCACTTTACAGGACGAGCAGTGGACGCGATTTCTAACTGTAGGAGGACCTCCTCTTCGCTAAACTATGCGGCTAAGTGGAAGGTTTTTCGTCGTTGGTGTAGGGATCATTCTGTAGATATATTTGATCCCTCTATACCAGACATTGCAAACTTTCTAGTATACTTGTTTGACGAAATCAAACTGCAGCCTGTTACTATAAAGGGTTATAGATCTATGTTATCTGATACCTATGCACATCATGATAGTTTACAAATTGGATCTAATGTCTCTTTATCGAAGTTGGTTAGAAACTTTTCGATAAATAGACCCAGAACTCTTAGATTAATTCCTAAGTGGAATTTAGCTTGGGTTCTCCTTAAATTGAAGGAAAAGCCATTTGAACCTCTTGGGACAGTAGATTTCAAATTCTTATCTTATAAGACAGCTTTTCTCTTAGCTTTCTCTTCTGCCAGAAGAGTCAGTGAGCTTCATGCACTATCGGTGGATGATTCTCATTATCGTAGTGTTGGGAACACTATCACCTTCACTACTAATGTGGGTTTTTTAGCTAAGAATCAGGCTCCTAATAAATATCCGGAACCTATTGTTATTAAGGCTCTTCCGTCTTCAGACGGGCGTAGGCCTTTACTCTGTCCTGTTAGAGCACTACGTATCTATAAACAGAGATCTCAGTTTATCAGAAAGGGACGGAAACGTTTCTTTCTGTCTTTGATGCCTAATAGAAAGGACATTTCAGTCCATTCTATTGCTAGATGGATTCAGTTAACTATCCGTACTGCTTATGAAGATTTATCTTCTTCTCAGCAGTCTGTGCTTAAGATTTCTGCTCATGAAGTAAGAGCTCTTTCTACTTCCTGGGCTTATGCTAATAGTGTTGCTATTACAGATTTAATGAAGGCTGCTTATTGGTCTCAGCCATCCACATTTACGAATTTTTATCTCAGAAATATTGAGTCCATTTCTGGAGACCTGCATTGTTTAGGTCCGTTATCTGTTGCTCAGAATGTCGTCCACTAAACAGTTGCAACTATAGTTATGCAGGCTTTCTGTTCCGGCAGTGACTCCGTCCGGCTGCCCTCTTCGCTCTGGGCTATTTGACCCAGGGCAAGGGGAAGGGGGGGGGGGGGGGGTGTTCCCTTAGGTCACCTGCTTTATAGTGAAAAGCAAGGGAATGCCTCCTCCAAGTCAGTATTTCTGAGTCGCTTCCGGGATGGTTTTAAAGTGTAATATTAATGTTTAATTTCATTCATGTCTTATTTTTAAAGTGTAGCTCGGTGTGAAGCATTTGTATATGTCAAGTGTCAAACGGGCTTTAATATACAATACTCGGACACTTTTAAATGATTATAAAGAGTCTCAATTCTCTGGACTACGTTATTTATTGGCTTGCTTTAAAAATAATTAGTATAAGGGTTATACTGGATGTTAATAGAGAACATGAATGTTATTGTGCTCACTTATTAAGGGTAGTGTATCTTTCTAATTTAATATTAAATAAGAAAGATACATGTAAAGCCTAATACTCCTTTTCTCCTTAAGGGGTTACCTCTTTACTATATAGTTGAGCTTATTGGATTTTCCTCTATGTCCTAGGCCCTCCAGCCTGTTTACTATTCAGCTAAGTCTGGGTCATTGGTACAGTATAAAAATGTTAAAAAATTTATAATAATTTATATATTTTTTATACTTACCAATGACCCATACGGGGATGGCCCTCCCTGGAGTTGGGAACTCTTGCCTCCCCGCTGAGTACATAGCGCTGACCAGGCACTGCCAGTAAGAATGATAATTGGCGCCAATTTCGGGACGACTGCGTCACTGCGCATGCGCAGTAGAGGCGTACTATGGAGGTCCTTTAGGACATGATTTCTTTTTGTTTTGGATGCAAATTTTGGGGATTGGGGGGCAAAATTTGTGTTTGGCCCTGGTTTTGTTGGAGTTAGCACCAGCTAAGTCTGGGTCATTGGTAAGTATAAAAAATATATAAATTACTATAAATTTTTTAACTTTTTGAATCAAGAGATCGATTTGAACCAAATTTTTTTTTGAGGACTTATTGGGTCATAAGTATCTAATTTATGCCGAAGAAAATTTTCCCGTAGCCCCGTGGGAACCCCAGGAGCTAAAAATAAAAAAAATTAAAATCGATCACATCTCCAAAACTGCACGGCTCAGAAACTTTTTATTTGCTGTGCAGCTTGCTTATGACCAATGGAAAGGAATGGTAGAAAAAAATCGCTAACGGTTTTTTTCTAAGGTACTTTTTCGGGACTCTGAAAAAGTGCTGACTCGGCACTTTTTAACACTGAAGGTAATGGAAAAACATTAAAAAATCTTTTTCTCGCGTCAACAATCATCTCCTCCCAAACCACTGGGCCACATAAAATTTTCTGGGATTGATCATTAGGTGGAACACTCAAAGAATTGTGTTTGAAATCTCTGTCGCCCATCTAACATGGCTGCCATGGCTGGTGATTAGGAAAACACATTAAAATCTTCTTCTTCAGAACTGCTGGATCAATTTGAATAAAATTTGCTGAGGTTAACCAGTGGGTGGTCCTCTTTCAGAATTGTGTTCGGTATGTCCGCCCACCATCCAACATGGCTGCCACAGCTTCTGATTAGCTAACGGCCCACCCCTAAATTGCTATTTTTAGCTCACTGAAGGGAGCTCAACTTTATCACTTTCCATCCGTTGTCCATCGTCGTCCGTCGTCGTGAACACTTTTCAAACAACTTCTCCTCCTAAATCACTGGTCCAAATTGAACCAAATTTGGTTGGTATCTTCCTTAGCATGTGTCATTTAGAAATTGTGTGACTAAAGTTACCGCGCCCAATGCGGACCCCAGAAGGGGCGGAAAGGTGCAAAAACCTTTAAAAATCTTCTCCATAAACAGTAAAGTAAAAAAAATAAAAATGGCCATATCTCAAAAATTGCACGGCTCAGAACATTTTTTTAAGCACTAAGCTTCCTCATGACCAGCCGAATAGAGCTGTACAAAAAAAAAAAATCAAAAATAGTGGGGGAGATTTATAAAGGGGTCTGGGTTTAAGTACCTTGGTCAACAGGGCAGAATGAGGGTGACCATGGCTTACCTCATTGGAAGAGGTTAAGTTGTTGGTACAGAAATAAGAATTTCCTGTCAGCAAATGGAGATGGAGTATGGTAAATGGTTTTGTGTTTCAAAATTATGGGCAGACACCCCCAAAGGCAATTCCACTCTGCAAGTTTTGTGGAGATCAACCTAAGCACCATTGAGAAAAGAATAACTGAAGTATGGTAAATGGTTTCATGTTTCAAAATTATAGGCAAATACAACAGAAGGACAATCTGGGTCAACCATTCAGACAACGTGCAAGTTTGACAGAATTGCCTGGGCACCTTGAGGAATAGTTGGTCAAACAAATGGAGAGACTTAGTTTGACTGGTGTATGGTTTTGTGCTTCAAAATTGTAGACAAATAACTAACATGAGCAAGCCTAGGGCTTCAACCAAAAATTTGCTATTCAGAATTTTTCAGATTCTCATTTTGTGCTTTTGGAACATGGGTTGTAATACCTGACGTGCGCCGGATATTTGTGGTTTGTACTATGCGCTTTTTAGTGACACCTGTTCTAAATCATAAAGCCGGATATGTGTGGTTTGCAGTAGGCGCTTTTTAGCGACACCTGTTCTAAATCATCAATCGAGTGTACCTCTTCGTTAGTTCTTATGAAATCGAGTATCACATGTTATTGTGTTTTAGAGAAAAAGGTAACATCATGTTAACAATTGATCTGCGATCACTTTATTTGCTTTGTTTCTCGTCCAGAACTTCAATCGCGTGGAACATGATGAAAATGCTTGGTTTTGTTCAACAGACGGATGAAAACGACAAATGATTCTGAAGACAACAGAAAACAGCTTTATCGTTTTGCGTCCCACGTCCATACGTTTCCGAGACGTTTCGGCCTTTAGGCTTTACTAGGCTTTAGACGTTTCAACATGGGACGTTTCGGCCTCCTCGAAACACCCGAGACAAAAAGGCCGAAACGTCGCACTTCTTCGAGACAAAATTAAGGCGTCATCCAACAAAACTTGTTTTAGATAAATACACAATTTTAAATTCAACTTTGTTCCATGAAATCAGCCACAAATTTAAAAGTTTTTCTGCTGTAGTCCCTGGAAAAGTTCACAGGGAGAGTATCGGGAAAAGAACTTAAACACAGGCAGTTTTAATCAAGAAATCTACGGGGGAAATATGGAGTTTTGTAGCACAGATGTTTTGTTTGATGGCGCCTTAAAACTTATCTTTCTTTGAAAATTGAAAAATTAAAAAGAGTCACAGATCATAAGTCCAGTGCCATAGTTCAACTATCCGAACATTGTGGCTGCCCACTACATTCATATTCAGTACAGTGAAATCAGTGACAGTTTCCCCCGGTGCTATCACCGGGAGATATAGCCGATGTCTGAATGCGAAAATGGGTTTTATATCAATTGTTTTCGATTAGTGAATTACTTATGTGTGGTATTTTCAACCGAGTGGGGATTTTATTCATTTGATACACACAACGAGACGTAAATTTCCATCGACATTCCGCTGTTGTTGCTTTTAATTCTCAAAACAATAATCGGGCAGCTGAAACCAGTACTCAAACGATTAGTCGACTAGTCGATGTCGACTCTGGGCAAGCCAGTAGTCGACTCTCAATTGTACAGTCAACTAGTCAGAGGATATCAAGCTTTTAGGTAAATAGTATCACCTCTCTGCCACTGTCAGCCAGTTTGAACAGCAATATTGGACAATCAATGTATACATCTATTGCCATCTAATAGTAGTGACAGTAGTTTGTTTTAACTGGTACTAGTAGAGTGCTGAATTATTTTGGGCTATCAGGATATGTTATTAATTTGCCTTGTTGCAATTTATGGGAGAGTGCCTATAGGCACTATCCCATAAATCACAACAAAGCAAATTAAATAAGAGTGTATAATTTCACTCTTAGCATAATTAGAAGCACATTAACAGAATAGTTTTCCAGTAAGTTGCTGTATATGAATGCCCAAGTGAAGCCAAATTTGGACCTTCAGCACTCTACCGGAACACCAACACTGTTATAAGGAGACAAGTTTAGAGCTGAAACGATTAACCGGTTAATCGATTAACCGACGATCAACAGCATGATCGATCAAAAAAGTCCTTGATCGATTAACCGTTACCTTTGAACTTCCGCATTTCAAGTGTTAATACTGTACAAAACATTCCCCGACTTACGTAGACATTGCCACACTCACTCGTCGGCGAATTGTCAGTTTCAAATGCATGCAGTACTCGCTATGATGTTGTTAAAACTTATAACATCAGTGAAGTCGGCATGTGTTTTATCCTGATAACGTTGTCTCTATGATTCCGTTTGATGTCATTGGAATGTGTGGGCAGTGTGCCTGAAATGCGATACTATGGCGAGAGTTATTGTTTTGAGGTAATCAGCATGCAATGAATGGTTGATGACTTATCAGGAGAGTCTGTGCGCAATTGTTCTGTATGTGCCAGAAACTCTTGATAAAGTTTTCAAACGGCTGTTGACTAGCATGGACATTTAAAGGGAACTTTTAAAAATGGAATATGGGCGGATCAAGGCGTGAGTATGCTTGGTATATATTAGCGTCACTTTATTGTAAAGCAGTCTGGCGAGGGGGATTTTTCACCCTCGCAGATTTTTCAGAACGCCAGCTCCGCGCCCCCCCCCTCTCCCCCCCCCTCCAACAAAATTACAGATCACGTTAGCAACTTCTCACACTTGACAAGTCGACATTCTATGTACTTGTTTATGAAAGTCTACGGATGTTTGTAGACTGGTTTTCTTATATTAGAGCAATTCATACTATTTCTTAACAATTTCTCACACATCTGAGCTCTGGTGATATTATTCACGCAAATATGAAAATTTCATGAGGTTAACATATGTGATTCTGTCTATGTTCACTCTGTTTTATTTTCAGAGAATAACTCTCAACTTTTGTCAGCGAACATTAGATATCTAGTACGATAATTTTGTGATAAAACCCTGTTCAGGCTGTTCTTCCTGTGCTGCTTCCAATTTGATTGGGATCAGTGGCAATGTCCACATGAGACTCCTGGTTCAATTTGAGGTTTGGTATGAGGATAGAAATTCCATTTCACAAGCCCCTAGCATTTCACACCTGTTTCACACTATATTTGTAACTTTGGAACACATTTTTTCACCCTCTTAAAATAAGAGCATTAAAAATATCTAATAGTTTATTTTTCACTCCTCAGCCCTTCTAGGCTTGAAGTCCAGATAGGCCGGAGATGAGGCATATTCATACTGAGACTACAGTAGATCTCTGTTGATTGAATAGTAGGGTGGGCTGGGCAGTTTTTAGCTCACCTGAGCGAAGCTCAGCTGGAGCTTTACTGATCGTGATCCGTCCGTCCGTCATCCATCGTCCGTCGTCCGTCTGGCGTTAACTTTACATTATCGACTTCTCCTCCTATTCAAATGTTGGCTAAATATTTATTACCTAATGCCAATTCAGATTTGTTCAAATGAAGTTGCCCCTCCTCCTGGGTGGGGCCACGCCCCCAAGGGGCACCAAAATCTTTGAAAATCTTCTTCTCAAGAACCAGCAGTAGCAGAGACTTGATATTTGGTGTGCAGCTTCCTTTTGAGGTGTAGACTCAGATTTGTTCAAGAGAAGTTTGTGGGGCTATACTTGGCGTCGTTTGGGAGGGGCAAAATTTTTTGCCCCGCCCAAAATTTCTATTTTCCAAACCGAGAGGCTGATTTGAACCAAATTTTATGTGAGGGCTTATTGGGTCATAAGTACCTAATTTATGCTGATTTTTTTTTTCCCGTAGCCCCATGGGAACCGCAGGAGCTAAAAATAGAAAAATATTAAAACGCCCATATCTCCAAAACTGCACGGCACCGAGAATTTTTATTTGGTGTGAAGCTAACTTAGGACCAACAGAAAGAATTGGTAAAAAAAAATTGCCATCCTTTTTATCATAGGGTACAGTTTCGGGACTTTGAAAAAGTGCTGAGTCAGCACTTTTTAACACTGCAGGCAATGGGAAAAACATTAAAAAATCTTCTTCTCCAGATCCAGCAGGCAGAATCTTTTGATATTTGGTATGCAACATTGTAGGGTGGATCTGATTCAAGTTTGTTCAAATCGGCCCCCTGGGTTCATATTTGGGCTCAGTATAGGAGCCCGATTTTGAACTTAGTGCATTTCAGACAAATTTCTTAAAAAATCTTCTTCTCCAGATCCAGCAGGCAGAATCTTTTGATATTTGGCATGCAACATTGTAGGGTGGATCTGATTCAAGTTTGTTCAAATCGGCCCCCTGGATTTATATTTGGGCTCAGTATAGGAGCCCAAATTTGAACTAACTGCATTTCAGGCAAATTTTTTTGAAAATCTTCTTCTCCACATCCAGCAGGCAGAATCTTTTGATATTTGGTATGCAACATTGTGGGGTGGATATGATTCAAGTTTGTTCAAATCGGCTCCCTGAGTTTATATTTGGGCTCAGGAGCCCAAATTTGAACTTAGTGCTTTTCAGGCAAATTTCTTAAAAAATCTTCTTCTCCAGATCCAGCAGGCAGAATCTTTTGATATTTGGTATGCAACATTGTGGGGTGGATCTGATTCTATTTTGTTCAAATCGGCTCCCTAGATTCATATTTGGGCTCACTATAGAAGCTCGAATTTGAACTTAGTGCATTTCAGGCAAATTTCTTCAAAAATCTTCTTCTCCAGATCCTGCAGGCAGAATCTTTTGATATTTGGTATGCAACATTGTGGGTTGGATCTGATTCCAATTTGTTCAAACCGGCCACCTGGATTCATATTTGGGCTCACTATAGAAGCCCAAATTCAAACTTAGTGCATTTCAGGCAAATTTCTTCAAAAATCTTCTCCAGATCCAGCAGGCAGAATCTTGTGATATTTGGTATGCAACATTGTGGCGTGGATCTGATTCAAGTTTGTTCAAATCGGCCCCCTGGGTTTATATTTGGGCTCAGTATAGGAGCCCAAATTTGAACTTAGTGCATTTCAGGCAAATTTCTTTGAAAATCTTCTTCTCAAGATCCAGCAGGCAGAATCTTGTGATATTTGGTATGCAGCATCCTTAGGGGGGTGAGATGCAAGTTTGTTCAAGCCATGTCCCTAGGTCCATATTTGGGCTCACTGTGGTAGCTTGAATTGTAACTTTGTTCGAAATGAGGAATTTTCTTAAAAAATCTTCTTCTTCAGATCCAGCAGTCGGAATGGTTTGATATGTGGTGAGTAGCATCCTTGGGGGGCGGGGGGGGGGGGGGGGGGGGATTCAAGTGTGTTAAAGCCAAGTCCATGGGTCTATATTTGGGCTCCCTGTGGGAGCCCAAATTATAACGTAGTCAATATGAGGAATTTTTCTTTAAAAATCTTCTTCAGATTCAGCAGTTGGAATGTTTTGATATTTGGCATGGAGCAACCTTAGGGGGCTGAGATTCAAGTTTGTTCAAGCCAAGTCCCTTGGTTCATATTTGGGCTCACTATGGGAGCCTGAATGACAACTTAGTTCAAAATGAGGAATTTTCTTTAAAAATCTTCAGATCCAGCAGATGAATGCTTTTGATATTTTTTATGCAGCATCCTTAGGGGGGTAAGATTCAAGTTTGTTCAAGCCATGTCCCTAGGTCCATATTTGGGCTGATTGTGGGAGCTCGAATTGTAACTTGGTTCAAAATGAGGAATTTTCTTTAAAAATCTTCTTCTTCAGATCCAGCAGTCGGAATGTTTTGATAATTGGTGTGCAGAATCCTTAGGGGTGTGAGTTTCAGGTTTGTTAAAGCCAAGTCCCTGGGTTCATATATGGGTCCGAATTATGACTTAGTTCAATATGAGGAATATTCTTTAAAAATCTTTTTTTAGATCCACTGGTCAGAATATTTGGATATTTGGTTTCAGCTTTTATTAGGAGGAGCAGATGCAACTTGTGGAAATCAATTCTCTGGGTTGATATTTAGGCTACCATGTCAGGTGAGCGCCCTCAGGCCTCCTGGGGCCTCTTGTTCATTTTTGTCTCAAAAACATAGGAAAAACATAGGTTATAAGTCGAGCTCGTTCCAAAAAGGGATCATAACCTATGTTTTTGAGATAAAAAAATGAAAAAATAATGAAAATTAATTGGCGATTTTTGGCTCACCAACGATAGTTGTGTGAGCCTATGGCATAGCCCTCATGTCGGCATCCGAATTCATACATTTTGAACTTTTGTGTGCAAGTTTTGATTTTTTTTTTTTTTTTGCTTTTTGTTTTATGTCGGCATGCTTTTCAGGGATAGTAATATTTTATTCAACCCTTTCCATGCTTAGTTACTTGAATTTTGGACTTTTGTGTACAGGTTTTTGACTTTTGTGTGCTGGTTTTCATATTTGTCTTTCTTTTCTTCCAAGGAGTAATTTACCTTGCAGTATATTGCCATGGTTCCAGTTTTATGTTAGAATGCTTCTTAGGGCCAGTATTATATTATTTAACCCTTTCCCTACTTATTTACCTTAATTTTTAGCTCACGGAAGGGAGCTTAACTTGTCACTTGTCGTCCGTTGTCGTCTGTCGTCGTCGTCCGTCATGAACTTTACATTATCGACTACTCCTCTCAAACTACTTGATCAAATTGAACCAAATTTGGTGTGTATGTTCCCCATGATATGTCAATCCAAACTTGTACAAATAAACTTGCCGCACCCACAGGGGGCACCACAAGGGGCATAACTCTGATAGCACCCATGAATTTCTTTCCAAAATTCAAAAAAATCTTCTTCTTCAGATCCACCACGCAGAATTCTTTCCTATTTGGTATACATCATCTCTAGGGAGGGCAGATTCAAGTTTGTTCAAATTGGCCCCCTGGATTCATATTTGGGCTCACTATAGAAGCCCGATTTTGAACTTAGTTCATTTCAGGCAAATTTCTTAAAAAATCTTCTTCTCCAGATCCAGCAGGCAGAATCTTTTGATATTTGGTATGCAATATTGTGGGGTGGATCTGATTCAAGTTTGTACAAATCGGCCCCCTGGGTTAATATTTGGGCTCAGTATAGAAGCCCAAATTTGAACTTAGTGCATTTCAGGCAAATTTCTTAACAAATTTTCTTCTCCAGATCCAGCAGGCAGAATCTTTTGATATTTGGTATGCAACATTGTGGGGTGGATCTGATTCAAGTTTGTACAAATCGGCCCCCTGGGTTCCTATTTGGGCTCAGTATAGGAGCCTGAATTCAAATTTAGTGCATTATAGGCAAATTTCTTAAAAAATCTTCTTCTCCAGATCCAGCAGGCAGAATCTTTTGATATTTGGTATGCAATATTGTGGGGTGGATCTGATTCAATTTTGTAAAAATCGGCCCCCTGGGTTCATATTTGGGCTCAGTATAGAAGCCCGAATTTGAACTTAGTGCATTTCAGGCAAATTTCTTAAAAAATCTTCTTCTCCAGATCCAGCAGGCAGAATCTTTTGATATTTGGTATGCAACATTGTGGGGTGGATCTGATTCAAGTTTGTACAAATCGGCCCCCTGAGTTCATATTTGGGCTCAGGATAGGAGCCTGAATTCAAACTTAGTGCATTTCAGGCAAATTTCTTTAACCCTTTGCCCAACGCAGACGATATCAAAATTTATTATTTTAAATATCATTTTTTAAAATTTTTCAAAAAATTTTAACAAAACCATACCATGTGACCCCTCATTGGGATGAGCTCGATGAGCTCGTTCCACCGAGGGGTCACATGATATGGTTTTGTTGAAATTTTTTAAAAAATAATATTTTTTTCAACTGCTGAATTTGCATATTATGTGGGCGGATGCGGGCGATTCGTTGGTTAAAGGGTTAAAAATCTTCTTCTCCAGATCCAGCGGGCAGAATCTTTTGATATTTGATATGCAACATTGTGTGGTATGTCGGATTCAAGTTTGTTCAAATCGCCCCTCTGGGTTCATATTTGGGCTCAGTATAGGAGCTCAAATTTGAACTTAGTGCATTTCAGGCAAATTTCTTTAAAAACCTTCTTCTCAAGATCCAGCAGGCAGAATCTTTTGATATTGGGTATGCAGCATGCTTAGGGGGGTGAGATTCAAGTTTCTTCAAGCCAAGTCCTTGGGTTCATATTTGGGCTCACTGTGGTAGCCCGAATTATAATATAACTTAGTTCAAAATGAGGAATTTTCTTTAAAAATCTTCTTCAGATCCAGCAGTTGGAATGTTTTGATATTTGGTATGCAGCATCCTTAGGGGAGTGAGATTCAAGTTTGTGAAAGCCATGTCCCTAGGTCCATATTTGGGCTCACTATGGGAGCCCGAATGATAACTTAGTTCAAAATGAGGAATTTTCTTTAAAAATCTTCTTCTTCAGATCTAGCAGTCAGAATGTTTTAATATTTGTTATGCAGCATCCTTAGGGAGGGGTGAGATTCAATTTTGTTCAAGCCATGTCCCTAGGTCCATATTTGGGCTCACTGTGAGAGCTTGAATTGTAACTTAGTTCGAAATGAGGAATTTTCTTAAAAAATCTTCTTCTTCAGATCCAGCTGTCAGAATGTTTTGATATGTGGTGTGTAGCATCCTTATGAGGGGGGGGGGGGGGGGGGGGGGGGGGTGGGGTGAGATTCAAGTTTGTTAAAGCCAAGTCCCTGGGTCCATATTTGGGCTCCCTGTGGGAGCCCAAATTATAACGTAGTCAATATGAGGAATTTTTCTTTAAAAATCTTCTTCAGATTTAGCAGTCAAAATTTTTTAATATTTGGCATGCAGCATCCTTAGGGGGTGAGATTCAAGTTTGTTCAAGCCAAGTCCCTGGGTTCATATTTGTGCTCACTGTGGGAGCCCGAATGATAACTTAGTTCAAAATGAGGAATTTTCTTTAAAAATCTTCTTCAGCTCCAGCAGATGAATGTTTTTGATATTTGGTATGCAGCATCCTTAGGGGGGTAAGATTCAAGTTTGTTCAAGCCATGTCCCTAGTTCCATAAAATTTGTCTCTCATCACTTCATTCCTTTGTAGTGTTGATGAACCATGCCTAACTGAATGTGACCCCAAATACTTCTTTGAACCACTTTGGCCGTTGAGCGATTAAGGCTCCTTGGGTCCTCTTGTTTACTTTTATGTGCAGGTTTTGAGGTTTGTCTTTCTTTTCTTCAAAGTGGAGACTTACCTTGTAGCATATTGCCATAGTTCCTATTTTATGTTATCATGGTTCTTGGGGCTATTATTATATTATTTAAACCTTTAGCTGCTTATTTACTTTAATTTTGGACTTTTGTGTACAGGTTTTGGACTTCTTTTTTTTTTACTCCAGCCACCTTTTTACATTGGACACCTGTTGATGAGCCACGGGGTACTGATACCCCTTCTAGTTATGAATAGTGCTGGCTGATTTTGGCCGTTACGTTGGGTAAAGAGATTACAGAGACTGATCATTATTTCATGCGACTGTTTCTTATAAAACTCACTACATGATGCCGCAGTGGACATATTTGTCTTTTACTTCTCTCATGTTTGTGCATGTCTCCCAAAGATCTATTCTTACTCTATAATCAAACAAAGGACAACTCTGGGCATAGAATTTTGTGTTAATTTTTTTTTAATTCAAAGTTACAGTGTTATTTCGAGGGAATCAGCCACACTTGGTGGCACCTCCAGTTATATCTATTAAAGAGGAAAATTAGTCAATGTTGATTGTGATATTTTGACAAAATTCTTCTCCTTTCAGCTAATTAAACCTTTTCCTTAACCCTTTACCTAACACGAAACGCAGATAACACTTACAAAAAAATTGTTTGAAAAACTCATTTTTTGCGGCAAAAATATATCTTATGACCCCTCATTGGAACAAGCTCAAGAGGGGTCATACATAAGCTATGTTTTTGACAAAAAAATAGCTCAACTTGACAAAGTCAAGCTGAGTTATTG
The DNA here is from genome assembly GCA_031216915.1 of Pictodentalium vernedei. Lineage (NCBI taxonomy): Eukaryota > Metazoa > Mollusca > Scaphopoda > Dentaliida > Dentaliidae > Pictodentalium > Pictodentalium vernedei. Next base: position 247,660,530 of record CM062295.1, read on the forward strand.
CTGTCATTTCTCGTCCGTCGACATTTGTATGTCTGCACATACATCTGTCCACAATTTCCTTTGGCACACCACACAGGTCACATTTATGAACAGCTTGTCTTTAGACTTGGTATGCCTGTTTGTGGTGACCTCAGGTGGGAGCTATCAATTTTCTTCTATTTCCTTCAAAAAATGTTGCCGCTGGTAACTTTCTTTGAACTTAGTTTAATCAGACCTCAATATTTCCCTTTGGTACACCCTACAGGGCACATTTATGATTGGATTGCTTTGAAACCTGGTATGCTTGTTTTGAGTGACCTCTAGATGGGAGCTATCGATTTTCTTCCATTTCCGTCAAAAATTGTTGCCACTGGCAACGACCTTTGAACTTAATTTAGTCAGGCATCAATATATTCCTTTGGCATGCCCTACAGGGCACATTTATGAACAGATCGGTTTGAACCTTGGTGTGCTTGGTCTAGATGGGAGCTATCGATTTTCTTTGATTTCCGTCAAAAAATGTCGCTGGCAATGACTTAGATGAACTTAGTGCAGTTAATGCATCAATATTTCCCTTTGGCACACCCTACAGTGGGGCAATTCCATGCAAGGTAGGACATGACAGGTGAAAATTATAATTGGCTATATCCATTATAAATTGCTTGATTTGTGTAGCCAATATATCAAAGTTAAATGAAATAACAAAATTTACCGCGAGTTTGTAAGTACTTCTGAAATTTTTAAAAATTATTTGAGGCTATAAATTTTAAAGTGTGTTATAACTAAACCCTGGATGTTATTTGCAAAAGAAGTATTCATGTTTTTAGATTGATTAGACTATTATTTCATGATGTTTATTGAAGAATAAGGTTGTGTGATAATTATTTAGAAGTTTGGATCATTATTCAAACAAACATATTAATACTCCATTTTTCTGAAGTTATAGGTGTTTATAATGTTACATCAGTCACGATAAAGTACCTTCCATTGATGCCATAGAGATGGATATGAACAGAAACCAATGGCATTGTAAAATCTCCTCCTTCATTACAGTTGAAATAAATTGAGCAAATTATTATTTGACTTTATGAGATAGAACATAAATATTTTGGCCATCGAAAAGTGTCACGTCAGTCACCTGTTACGTCAGTCACAGACTGTTACGTCAGTCACATTGTGAAATTTTCGCAGACTGCACATGTATTAATTATACAAGACCCTAATTTTGTACAAATTCATTTTTAGCTCAACTTTGGCAAAGCCAAATTTGAGCTTATGCCATGGCCATTTGTCCGTCTGTCCGTCAACAATTCAATACGGCTCGGGCTAGAGGTCGTATTTATGACCCAATCTTTACGAAACTTCTTAGGTACCTTTGTTATGACCGTGGGACGAGAACGAGTGTTTTGGGGCCCGATCCGAAATTCAAGTTGGCTGCTGGCGGCCATTTTGTACAGACTTAGGTGAAATCAGATTTTTGCGCAGAACTTCCATATGAAAGCGCTGATTTGAATAATTTTTTGTGTGAATGTTTAGTACCATGGGATACATCACATATAATACAGGTTTTTTTCTCGTACGTAAATTATGCAAATTAGACTAACTTTGATGTATTTAGTGTTACTTTCAGTACTGTAAGTGCAAATGCCAATACAGCTCGGGCTAGAGGCCGTATTTATAAACCGATCTTTACAAAACGTCTTGGGTACCTTTGGTATCACCGTGGGACAAGAACAAGTGTTTTTGGGTGTAGTCCAAAATTCAAGATGGCCGATGGTGGCCATTTTGTACAAAATTAGGTGCAATAAGATTTTTGCACAGAACTTCCATATGAAAGCACTGATTTGAAAAATTTTGTGTGTGAATGTTTAGTACCATGGGATACATCACATATAATACAGGTTTTTTTCTCGTGCAGAAATTATGCAAATTAGATGAACTTTGATTTTTTCAGTGCTACTTACACACAGTAAGTACACATGTCAATACGACTCGGGCTAGAGGCTGTATTTATCAACCGATCTTCACGAAACTTCTTGGGTACCTCTGTTATCACCTTGGGACGAGAACGCATGTTTCTGAGTGCGGTCCAAAATTCAAGATGGCTGCCAGTGTCCATTTTGTACCAAAATTAGGTCCACCAATCAGTTTTTTGTACACAACTTCTATACGGCTCAGGCTAGAGGCCGTATTTATGAACCGATCTTTACAAAAGTCATTTAAGTGGATTTTAACTGGTAAAGTGCCGAGTTTTTTCTGACAATAAATCAAAGCTCATCATATACTGCTCTATTACATTTAATTGGATAATGCCTTATAGGCACTATCCAATTAAATGTCAGAGAGCAAGGTATTGTATAAAAATTCTGATTCATATCAGGGACAATAAAGGCTTCCTCAGGCAGAATGTAGCTACAGACAGTTATTGCCTGTCACTTTTAGTGAAGCCCAAATATGGGCTTCCAGCACGCCACCAGTTAATACTTGATTCTATATAATTCTATGAGCTAAGAGGGAAATAATGTAATAAAAGAAAACACAAGAAGCAGGAAAGATTAAAATAAGTCAATTAGATAAGCAATTTTGCATAATTGTTCAAATCTGAAGACACAGAAATCTTTGTTCAAACTTGTTACGTCAGTCACGTTATGTCAGTCACGCAAACTTTTCATCCCTCACTGTAATATACCTAATGTTCCTCAAAAACAGTGATCATGTTTTATCATGTGTTCATCATAGATATATACATATATAAACTGGACATGTCCTGCGAATAGTTTGAGGAGACTATTTAATAATCTGAACCACCAGAAAAAGTCATGTCCTTTTTGTGTTACGTCAGTCACGACACAAAATTCCACCCTGCTTCCAGGTATTTTCTAGAAGGATGTTCTTTCTTATGCTACTGTATAGTTTGGAGGCATGACATAATACTAAGGCAAATTTAATTTAAATTTACAGTCACTAGGTATATAAAAATAAGCAAAATATGTCAACCTGTTACGTCAGTCACGCGTGGAACAGCCCAGTGCACATTTTTGATGTATCGCTTTGAAACTTGGTGTTCTTGTTTGGGGTGACCTCTAGATGGGAGCTATCGATTTTCTTCCATTTCCGTCAAGAAATGTTGCTGCTGGCAACGTTCTTTGAACTTAGTTTAGTCAGACCTCAATATTTCCCTTTGGCACACCCTACAGGGCAAATTTACGATTGGATTGCTTTGAAACCTGGTATTCTTGTTTTGGGTGACCTCTAGATGGGAGCTATCGATTTAAATTTATTTAAAACATTTATGATCAGATTGGTTTGAAAGATGGTATGCTTGTTTGGGTCAACCTCTAGGTGGAAGGTATCGATTTTCTTCTGCAAAAAATGTTGCCGATGGCAATGACCTTCGATGAACTTAGTGCAAGTATGCATCAATATTTCTCTTTGGCACACCCTGCAGTGTACATTTTTGACCAGATCACTTTGAAACATGGTTTGCTTGTTTGGGGTTACTTCTAGATGGGAGCTATCGATTTTCTTCCATTCCTGTAAAAAAATGTTGCAGTTGGCAAGGACCTTTGAACTTAGTTTAGTCAGACCTCAATATGTCCCTTTGGCACACCCTACAGGGAACATTTATGATCAAATTGCATTGAAACTTGGTATGCTTGTTTGGGGTGACCTCCAGATGGGAGCTATCGATTTTCTTCCATTTCCAGCAAAAAATGTTGCTGCCAGCAATGACCTTTGAACTTAGCTTAGTCAGGCATCAATATTTTCCTTTGGCATGCCCTAAAGGTCACATTTATGATCGGATCACTTTGAAACTTGTTATGCTTGTTTGGGGTTACCTCTAGATGGGAGCAATAGATTTTCTTCGATTTCTGTCAAACAATGTTACCACTCGCAATGCCTTTTGATGAACTTGGTGCAGTTATGCATCAATATTTCCCTTTGGCACACCATGCAGGGCACAGTTATGATCAGATCACTTTGAAACTGGGTGTGCTTGTTTGGGGAGACCTCCAGATGGGAGCTATCGAATTTTCTTCCATTTCCGTCAAAAAATGTTGCAGCTGGCAATGACCTTTCGACTTAGTTTAGTCAGACCTCAATATTTCCGTTTGGCACACACTTCAGGGCACATTTATGATTGGATTGCATTGAACCGGATATACTTGTTTGGGGTTACCTTCAGATGGGCCCTATCGATTTTCTTCGATTTCCATCAAAAAATATTGCCGTTGGCAATGACCTTTGAACTTACTTTAGTCAAGCCTCAATATTTCCCTTTGGCATACCCTACAGGACACATTTATGATTGGATCACTTTGAAACTTTGTTTGCCTGTTTGGGGTGACACCTGGATGGGAGCTATTGATTTTCTTCCTTGTCTGTCAAAAAATGTTGCAGTTGGCAATGGCCTTTGATGAACTTAGTCGGGTTATGCATCAATATTTCCATTTGATACATTATGCAGGGCACATTTATGATTGGATCGCTTGGAAACTGTGCTTGTTTGGGGTGACATCTATATGGGAGCTATCGATTTTCTTCCATTTCTGTCGAAAAAATGTTGCTGCTGGCAACAACCTTTGAACTTAATTTAGTCAGGCCTCAATATTTCCCGTTGGTACACCCTACAGGGTGCATTTATTATCAGATCACTTTGAAACTTGGTATGCTTGTTTGGTGTGACCTCATCCTTTGAACTTGATTTTTAGGCATCAATATTTTCCTTGGCACACCCTACTGGGCACATTTATGATTGGATTGCTTTGAAACTTGGTATGCTTATTTAGGGTGACCTCTAGATGGGAGCTATTGATTTTCTTCCATTTCCATCAAAAAACATTGCTGTTGGCAACAACCTTCAAACTTCAAACTTAATTTAATCAGGCATCAATATATTCCTCTGGCATGCCCTGCTTGGGACATTTATGATCTGATCACTTTGAAACTTAGTATGTGTGTTCGGGGTGACCTCTAGATGTGAGCTATTGATTTTTTTTCATTTCTATAAAAAATTATTGTCGTTAGCACCAACCTTTGAACTTAGTGCACTTGTGCAGCAACTCATCTCTTTTGCACTCTCTGTAGGGTATATTTATAAATTTCCAGAAAAAAAGAAAAAAAAATGCCATTGCCTCAAGCAATGACCTTCATACTTAGTGCATTTGTGCATTAACATCTTCCTTTGGCATGCCTTACAGGGCGCATTCATTATCGGGTTGTTTTGAAACTTTGTGTGCTTATTCAGGATGACAAAGATAGGAGTTATCAATTTTCTTTTCATTTCCATCCAAAACTGTTGCTGTTATCAACAATCCTTGAATTTATTGCATTTGTGTATCAACATTCTTCTTTGACATGACCTGCAGGGCACATTTAACATAGGATTGTTTTTGAAGTTGGTGTACTCATTAGGCAAGACCTCTAGATAAGAGCTATTGATTAGCATTAATTTCTGTGAAAAAAGTTGCCATTTACAATATAACCTCTGAACTTACTGCATTTGTGTATCAACATTCTTCCTTTAGACAGCCCCACCAGTTTACATTTAAAAAGGCATGGATTGCTCTGATAATGCGCACACACAATGCTGTTATGTTGAAGTTTCACCAAATAACATTGGAACCAATGATCTTCAATTTTGCCATTTCTCTTATAACAGTGTCGTTGACACTTTCATTGTGAATTTTGCCTCCCCAATCCCCAAAATTTGCATGCAAAACCAAAAATTAAAATTCCTATCTGGCCCTTCATACATTTACTGTCTGCGCATGTGCAGATGTCAGGAAGTGACTGGAATTGGCGCCAACATCATTCTTTGTTTGGCCCTCAGTCAGATAACAACAAACTGACATCTGTGCTTTTAAATCTCAGTTTTAATGATGCCAGACACAAATCAATGGTTAATTTGGTGGATCCAAGGACACAACTGGATGAAGGATGGAAGAAATGGTGGTTTGAAACATTGAGGGCTGTAACTTTTTTATTTTTATAAAAATGATTTCATGTTCCCCATTTTCGGGACATGGGCCTGACGTCATCATTCTTGCTAATGATTTTTCCACTGTTAAGTGTTCCTTCCCTATCCTTCCTTGAAGCCCCCCAGTTAAACTCCCATGCTTTTTGGCTTGTTTTATTGAATTTTTTTATAAATTTCTTGGAAGTTTGACGTGTGACACAGAATGTTTATTCTGAATATCCCCATGGTTACGTGTTTATCATTTTTGGTCATGTATCCGATGTAACGTTTTTTTCTTCTGATGAAGATCTTGCTTTACATCGGATAATTCAAAATCTGTTACTGACTTTGGGCCTTTTTTTTTTATTATGCCTGGAGTCTTGTTTCCGGTTTTTCTACTGACGTTGTTTACATTGACAATGCTCTATTAATATATGTAGTTTCCTATTTATTATTATGGTAGGACTGTTGTAAGAAACATTAAATATTCCGGTAGTGTAGCAATTAATTTTTAGGATAATAAAATAATTTTTGTCCACACTTAGGCTCTATCGAGATACATTTGGGCTCATCATTCCCTTTGGGGACTTGGGCTCTTGTCAATAATTTTCGAAAAAAAAATTTTCTGTTAATTATTTTTTTATTTATATTTTGAATGTTATCTAATATTTAATGTGGAGTTAGTGAGAGTATGATCGACTTTATTTTGCTTCATTATGAAAACATATTGCTCAAAATGCAAGGTGAGGAAGCCTTTCCTCTGATTTACTTGTTGGTTGCCTTGCTTGTAGTCGATGTACTCCCACTAATTCTTGCTCAACATGTGTCGGATGGGATGACAAACATTGGAGATGGGTGTCACGGTACGTTGTTAGCGGCGAGAGGCCACTTAGTTTCTATTTCAGAGGAACAAGGACATGGTGATGTTTTTGTGATGCCTAGAGACAGTGTGCTGCCGTCGTCGCATTCAGATGATTAACAGAGCTAGTGGCAAAGGTGCTCATGAACATTGGACAGGGCTATAAACCACAAACCAGTGGTTTCAGTTCCCTGTCACCAGCTAGCTCGACCAGTGAAGCGTTACTCTGTCTGTGGGTACCGTGACACTGGGTGTGTCCGTTGTGGTCTAAGAGGTGGATTGGGTAGAGCGAGCACCTTATAATATAAACAGGCTCACCCAGCGACGATGGAACAGACGAAGAAGCCGGCAAGTTCATTGGGAAGCTCGGTGAGGTCTGAAAGGACCACGAGCGAGAGAGCCTCCTCTCTTTCCCAACAACAGCTGGGGCCAGATGTGGTGATTAGGAACTTGCGTCAGTCGGAGCATACGTCTGCGCCTCACGCCCGGGACGCTCCGTTCAGTTCACAGCCAGCGACGGCTACAGTTTTGGCTTCTGCATCGGCATCTTCCAAGCACACACGACCGCACCTTAGCTACACGACTTCAGATATCCAGCCTACATCGCCGAGAAGGGACCACTCATTGTCAGGAAGTCGGACCAACCGATAGCTGAGGAGATGAGAGCCGTCTTGGGAGCAGCCAGCTGCCTGGAAATAGAAGACCGCTGCTACTCGGGCCTCCGTAACAGACTTGCTGTCGTAGATTGAGCAGCGCATCACAGCATCTCAGCAAGTGCAGAAGCAGCCGACGGCAGTCTCAGAACCTGAGCTGTCGCATGGTGCTGGGTCGGTCATCTGCAAGTTCAGATGCCGCTGACCATGAATTTCAACTGATTCAGTCGGATGGTGAAAGGGATACAGAGGAGGATTACCCTTCCCTTTCGGAACAACACATGGTTGTGATGGATTTAATCCATCAACACTACCCTGAATTTGTTCCAGTGAATCAGAATCCTGCGACTACTAGGAAGAAACCGCTGGCTTTGTTGGACGCTGACTTTATCCGGACAAAGGAGGAGGTCCTGTCTTTTCTGGTTCAGTCTAGACAGGTGTTGCAGGCCTTCGGCCGTTTAGACAACGCCATATTCAAACTTTCCAGTGGGAAAAAGAAAGGCGGTTTCTTGTCATCATCTTCAGTAAATTTACCGTTTGTTGAACTACGTTCATTTAAAATGGTCGGGGAAGATGTACAGAGAGTTCCTCTGCATTTGGATGAGCAGGCTGAGGACCTAGTCATGTCTTTACCATCATCATTCACTATTTGCTCATTTGAGACAGCAATTTCTTCAATCAGAGCGAATTTAGACACATTGTCTTGCACACATCACCTTCAAGAGCTGTGGCGCAACGTCTCAACAGAAAGGAATTTGAGGACGTTTGTATCTCTTTAAGAGTCCTTTCCAGGGCTATTATGTTTACCACGTATAACTCTGCCTTAACAGTGGCTAATTTGGAGTTAAGCAGACGTGACGGAGCCCTTGCGTCGTCATCTTTAATAGATAACAAGGTGAAAAACTCTCTATGGGTCGCTCCAGTATCCGGACACTAAGTTTTTGATGATAAGCTTTCATTGGTTTATGACCAAGCTACAAAGAAAGCGTCAATGCTCTGCTCCTTGGCGTCTAATCGACCTGCAGCAGCAGAAAAGAGTAAGGGAGGACGTCCTAGACAGAAATCGTCTAAAGGGGACTCCTCACGAGGGTATAGGAAACCCTCTTATAATTACTCAAGGGATCGTCAATACAGTGACCCAGGAAGGGGATGTAGATCTGATCGAGACTACCAGTCAGACGCCCCTAAGCCGGCGGGTCGAGGCTCTTAGTGAGGGGGACGTGGTTTCTCCTCCCGTAATCTTCGCAGGTACTATGGGTGATGGTCAGGACCTCTATTGCTTGGCAGTTGACGGAAGGTTATCAAGATTCGCATCAAACTTGATAACTATTACGGAAGACCAGTAGGCGAGAAGTGTGGTCTCGGACGGTCTACGGCTATCTTTCCGAGCGAAACCACCACTAACAGGATGTCTGCGATAAGAAAATATGCATCAAATCCTTGTATAGGAGAGTCTCTCCAATCAGAGGTAAAGGCTGTCTTGGCAAAGGAAGCAATAGAGGGCGTCAGTAACCAAGATTCTCTAGGATTCTACAGTTATCTGTTCCTCGTACTGAAGCCAGACAGCTTGTTCCAACCGGTAATAGACTTGGGCTGGATAACAAGTTTATCATGGTTCTAAAAGTTTATTTATGGTAATCATTCAGTCGGTAAAAGCAAGCGTTCGAGCATAGATCTAAGGATCCGTACTTTCATGTCCTGGTATATCCGGCATTCAGAAAGTACCTACGGTTTGCCATTCAAGGGATAGTATATCTGTTCCAAGCAATGTGCTTCAGTCTTAATCTAGCGCCCTGGTCATTCACTCAAATAATGATCTCGGTAATGTCTCACTTCCTAGCTCATTCATTTGCGGTAACATCGGCTTACTTGGACGACATTCTTCAGAGATACGGCATCAACTACTCTTCAGAATGATGTTTAGACTCTGCTTCTCTTGCTCCGATGCTCAGCTTCATCATAACAAGAAGAAATCAGATCTTGCTCCGTCCAAGTCGTTCATTCACTTGGGAATGAGCTTCAAGACTCACAACAGTCTGGTTCGTCTGCCATTACCCAGAGCGAAATAAGTCAATTGTTATGCTCGCTTTTGTCTACACTCAGACACATTAACAACGAAGGAATTTATGCGACTAATGGGGTGCTACGGATCTTATTCCGATGGGTCGCTTACACCCAGGTCCCCTCCAGATATTCTTTACCCAGAACTGGAGTGTGAAGACACATTTGCTCGAGACCAGTATTGTTTTAACAGATCTAGTAAACAAAAGGTCCAGATTTGGGCAGATATTCAGTGGTTAACTCAGGGAGTTCTGCTGCAACTGCCAGATACGGCTTTCACGATTATGACGGATGCGAGCGCAACAGGTTGGGGCGCAACCCTGAGCCCAACAGACTCGAAATGCCAGGGTCTTTGGGACCCTTGGTTCCTGGAGAAACACATAAACATCAAAGAAATGATGTCAATTTGGTTAGCGCTACATCAAAGGTTTCATTATTGCAGACGCGCATGTTCAGATGTTGTCGTACAACTCGATAGTGGTAGCGTAATCAGGAACCAGGGCGGCACCCATTCATTTCCGTTATGCCAACTAACGGAGAAGATTTTCCTATTACATCATTTATCATCATGTTCATCTTTCTACCTGTCATATACCAGGTCGTCTGAACATACTAACAGTCTCGCTCCTCGGAAAGGTCGCTTGTTGCAATTGGAATGGACATTCAACAAGCGAGTATTTGGACTGCTTTGCTACCAGTAGGATCGCCCCATGATAGATTAGTTTGCGACGCACCAGAACAATCAGTTACCATCGTTTGTGTCGCCATGCCCAGACCATTGAGTGCATGCAGTAGATGCTCTGCTGATCTCATGGGGATAGATGATAGGATACGCGTATCCTCCAATTCATTTGATTCAGTAGATTATGATTAAGATCAAACATTCTCGTTGTGAATCCTAATAGTAGCACATCTGTCATCACAGAAACCTTGGATCAGTTTTCTCAAGTGTCTGTTATGGGACGCTCCCCAGAAGCTTCCTCCATGAGAGGACCTTCTTTATCAGGGGAAGTTTTTGTTCTTCACATCCTTCTCCGCCCGTAGTGGCATAATGGAGTCGGTTAGACGTGAGGGAACCATTGCGGTTCCTATATTATTTGATGACTAACACAGGAACAATTTAGTAATGCAGATGAGGAGATTTCGACAGGATTTCGAATCCCCCTTCCCCCCCCCACACCCCCTCCCCACACACACTGCCAATGTGTTCAGAGGCAATTACCGGGCAAGACGTAGTTTTCTTCCTGCAAACCTCGTATAGTTTAATACATACATAATATGCATTTCTTCACTTTTTGATTGGCGACTGGGTCGTGTTCTATGGCGACCTCATGGGCACATCCGTGTTTTAGTTGGATTAGTTTCCTGTGATTATTTGTTGATTTGTTATATACGAGCGCATATTACATCATATTTAAATTGCTAGTCTTTGGATACTTCGGAGGCTGCATAACCAGTTTACTGGTATTCAGATGATTACATGCTGGATTTTAATGCTCGCGCATTATAATTATTAGGCTGACGCTTTTTTGTATATTATGGACCTTGAAATTATGAATTATTTCAGGGGTGGTCTGTGTCGGAGCCTGTTAATCATACCTACATCAATTTCTAGATCCAGGTTTATATTATGTCAGTACTCAAATCGCATATTCACACGTGTATACGGTCATAAATATCGGATAGTACACGTTGGAGAGTGTTGTTACTGGAATTTATTGTACACCTGAATGAGGTCGCCTGAGGGTTACCTCAGAAGTGTGTTTTCTCTCCAGAGATCGTTCAGTGTGGTTCGATTGGACATGTGTATGTTATATTTTATAGCACCGGTTTTCGATGTGTCTGTGTACGCCGTCTGCGGTGTATGTTATATAGTGGGTAATATTAATTACCAGTATCGTTGCTATAGCCTTAACTTCTGAAGTGGCGTTAAGCACAATTTATTAATCATAGATTAATACATGAGTGCCTGTTCGACGAGTATTTATATTGTTTTTTGGTACCGCTCTTACTGATTCCAGAGCTCTCCCCTCTTTCCTTTGAAAATTCCTTCAAAAGAAATGGGGAGTGGGGAGGTTGATTTTTACCTCTCCTCTGGCTTGACAGGTATGTAACTATGAAGGAAACTGTTTTGTCCGTAATTATATCCTGCATACAGCTGGAGTGTTATTGTATGGCGTATATTTGTGGGGGATTTTCTCTCATTCTCAGATACGCCCTCCTAATTTTTGGGGCTTAGTCCGAACTAGCCTTAAAAATTAAGAACTCGTTACACCATAATTAGCATAGTCTTCATGCTTAAAATAAGGAATTACTTAAATTGGGCTCCTTATTTTGGATATGTCTCCTCTATTTCTGTATAGAGAGACATACATGTAATTCCTAATAATTTTAATTTCCTTTCATCTTGGATTACAGGATTGGAACTATGTTGATCTACTAATTCTGAAATCCTAGGTGCTCCACCTTTTTACGATTCGGCTAGTCTGGGCCATTGGGTTATAGTATAAAAATATTATAAATTCATAGTAATTTGTATATTTTTTGTACTTACCAATGGCCAAGATGGAGATGGCCCTCCCATGAGTGAGCAGTACTACGCACTCATACCTCCCCACTGAATTATTATGTAGTACTCTCTTCTACAAAGAATGATGTTGGCACCAATTCCGGTTACTTCCTGACGTCTGCGCATGCGCAGAGAGTAAAATGTATGGAGGGCCAGATAGGGCTTTTAATTTTCGGTTTTGCATGCAAATTTTGGGGATTGTGGGGGCAAAATTTGTGTTTGGTCCTAGATATTTTTGAGTTAACACTAGCTAGTCTGGGTCATTGGTAAGTATAAAAAATATACAAATTACTATAAATTTATAATTTATCATTTCAGACTTTTATGGTGATTTCAACAATTCTACAAAGGAATCCTGAAATGATGTTTCATCAGACTGTTAATATGGACAAGGTAATATTGTAGTTTTCACCATTTAAAACTTAATTTTCTTCAATGTTATCCAATTTGATGGCATTTGTATGATTGGTCAAGATGAATTTTTCATATATCGGAAAGTACACAGAACAACATGTGCATGTGAATGGATTAATCGATATGGCATGGAAGGATAAAATGAGAGACTGTAGGCCTCAAGTTTTATCCTACCGTGATGGCACAAGTGCCATATCGATTAACCCATTCACACGCATGTGTCATTCTGTGTTTATTACATGCCTTCACGTCTATAAAAACAATTATTAGAAGGACACTCAGCAATTCATTGGACAACTATCAACCATAACAACACATTTTATCGCAAACCAAATTTGCGAGGGGAACCTGTGTTACTATTTCGCCCCCTGAGTTCCAATGTGTCCTATGTGCCTACTGCCTATGTTCTTTAAAAATCTTCTTCTTCAGATTCACCAGTCAGAATCTTTTCATATTTGGTATACAACATCTCTAGGCGGGTCAGATTCAAGGTTGTTCAAATCAGGTTCCTGAGTTCAAATTTGAGCTCTCTATTGGAGCCCAATTTTTACCATAGTGCAATATGAGGAATGTTCTTTAAAAATTTCTTCTTCAGATCCACCAATCAGAATCTTTTCATATTTGGTATACAACATCTCTAGGGAGGGGGAGGGGGGGGGGGGGGGGGGGGGGGTTAGATTCAAGTTTGTTCAAGTCGGGTCCGTGAGTTAATATTTGGGCTCTCTGTTGGGGCCGAATTTTAACTTAGTGCAATATGAAGAAATTTCTTGTTAAAAATCTTCTTCAGATTCACCTGTCAGAATCCTTTCATATTTGGTATACAACATCTCTAGGGGGTCAGATTAAAGTTTTTTCCAATCATGTCCCTGGGTTAATATTTGGGCTCCCTACTGGAGCCCAAAGTTTAACTTAGTGCAATATGAGGAATGCTCTTTAAAAATCTTCTTCTTCAGATCCACCAGTCAGAATCGTTTCATATTTGGTATACACCATTTCTAGGAGGGGGGGGGGGGGGGGGGGTGGGGGTGGGCAGGAGGGCAGATTCAAGTTTGTTCAAATAGGGTCCCTGAGTTCAAATTTGAGCTCTCGATTGGAGCTCAAATTTTAACTTAGTGCAATATGAGGAATGTTCTTTAAAAGTCTTCTTCTTCAGATCTGATTCACAGTCAGAATGCTTTCATATTTGGTATACGACATCTCTAGGTGGGGTCAGATTCAAGTTTGTTCAAATGAAGTCCCTGAGTATATATTTGGGCTCCCTATGGGAGCCAGAATTTTAACTTAGAGCAATATGAGAGAATTTCTTTAAAAATCTTCTTCAGATTCACCAGTCAGAATCCTTTCGTATTTGGTATACAACATCTTGAGGTGGGTCAGTTTCAGGTTTGTTCAAATCGATTACCTGGGTGTATATTTGGGCTCCGAATATCAACGTAGTGTAATATGAGGAATTTTTTTTTTATATCTTCTTTAGACCCTGTAGTCAGAATGTTTTCATATTTGCTATACAACATCTCTAGGAGGGTCAAATTCAAATTTGTTCAAACCTTGTCCCTTGGAGCTCAAATTTTACCTTAGTGCAATATGCAGAAATTTCTTTAAAAATCTTCTTCTTCAGATCCACCAGTCAGAATCCTTTCATAGTTGGTATACAACATCTCTAGGAGGGTCAGATTCCAATTTGTTCAAATTGAGACCCTGGGTTATTTGGGCTACCTATGAGAGCCTGAAGTTTAACTTAGTGCAATATGAGGGAATTTCTTTCAAAATCTTCTTCAGATCCACCAGTCAGAAATGCTTTCATATTTGGTATACAACATCTCAAGGGGAATCAGATTCAGGTTTGTTCAATTTGAGTCCCTGGCTTAATATTTGGGCTTTCTATGGGCGGGGGGTGGCAGGGGGGAGCATGTTAGGTTCAGGTTTGTTCAAATCATTCCTTTGTGTTTTTCCTTTGTAGTGTTGAGGAACCCTGTCTAACTGAATGTGACCCCAAATACTTCTTTGAACCACTTTGGCAGGTGAACTATTGAGGCCCCTAAAAGAGTTTTTTCAACAATCAATATCAGCGGCATGTATTATAATTTATAAAAAAAAAAGATTATATTTTTATACTATAACCCAATGGCCCAGACTTAGCTGGTGCTAACTCAAAGTTATCATGGGCCAAACACAAATTTTGAACCATGCAATCCCCAAAATTTGCTTGCAAAACCGAAAAATAAAAGTCCTATCAGGTCCTCCATACTTTTACTCTCTGCACATGCGCAGTCGCCAGAAAGTACCCGAAATTAGCGCGAACATCATTCTTTGTTTGGCCTTAAAGTCATCAGCAATGAAATGACATCTGTGCTTTAAAATCTCCTTCTTTGAGGATGCCAGACACAAATCAATGCAAGAATTGGTGGATCCAAGGCTGTTATTGGATGATGGAAGTGTTCCAACGGTGGTTTTTGACATTCAGGGCTGTAACTTTAAATAATTATAAAATTATTTCATGTTTCCCATTTTCGGGACATACACATGATGCCATCATTTTTGTTAATGATTATTCCACTGTTTGTTAAGTATTCCTTCCATGAACTCTTCCTGTTAAACTCTTAAGCTTTTTGGCTAATTTTTATTGAAATTTTTAGCTCATCTTGAGAAAGTCAAGCTGAGCTAATCTCATCGCTCTCCGTCCGTCCGTCGTCTGTCAACACCATGTTTTGGTCTTCTCCTCCAAAGCCACTGGGCCAATTCAAGTGAAAGTTTGTGAGTGATGGTCCCAAAGGGGCATTTCATTTTTGTTCAACTCAACATACCCAGCCCACAGGGAGGGAGTGGGGGAAAATGCTCCAAAATATTTTTAAAATCTTCTTCTCAAGAACCAGTGTGTACAATGACTTGATATTTACTATGGAGCTTCCATATGAGGTGTAGAATCAAGTTTGTTCAAGCGAAGTTCGTGAAGCAATATTTGGCTTTGTAATAGAAGGGGCAAGATTTCTGGCCCTGCCCAAAATTTCTTTTTTCTGAACCGATGGTCCGGTATGAACCAAATTTGGTTTGTGGTATTATTGGGTCATAAGTACTTGACCCATGCAAAAAAAAAAAAATCCTGCATCCCCATGGGAACCCTGGGAGTTAAAATAGAAATATTTTCAAACTCCCATATTTCCCAAACCACATGGAACAGAGAACTGTTATTTGGTATGAAGTATCCTTAGGACCAGTAGAATTGAATGGTAAAAAAAAATTGCCATCGGTTATGTTAGGGTATTCTGTAATGGGCATCGAAAAAATGCTGAGTCAGCATATTTGCAAAAATTTTAAAAAATCTTTTCTCCAGAACCAATCATCAGAATCTTTTGATATTTGGTATACAGCAATTAGGGGAGTCAGATAAAAGTTTGTTGAAATAAAGCTCATTGGTTCATATTTGGGCTCTCTACAGGAGCCTGAAGTTTTAACATAGGGTAATATGGGGAATATTCTTTAAAAATCTTCTTCTTCAGAACCACCAGTCAGAATCTTTTAATGTTTGGTATACATCATTGTTATGAGGGTCAGATTCAAGATTGTTCAAACCAAGTCCCTAGGTTAATATTTGGGCTTCCTACGGAAGCTCAAATTTTTATCTTTGTTCAATATGGAGGGTAATTTAAAAAAAATCTTCTTCTTCAGATCCACTAGTCAGAATGCTTTGATATTTGGTATGCAACATCTCTAAGGGGGTCAGATTCAAGTTTGTTCAAATCAGATCCCTAGGTATATATGCTCACTATGGTAGCCCAAATATTTACTTAGTGCAATATGAGGAAATTTCTTTAAAAATCTTCTTCTTCAGATCCACCAGTCAGAATGCTTTCATATTTGGTATACAACATCTCTAGGGGGGGGGGGGGGGGGGGGGGGGGGAGGGGGGGGGGTCAGATTCCAGGTTGTTCAAATTGAGTGCCTAGGTTAATATTTGGGCTCCATATGGGAACATGAAATTTAACTTAGTACAATATGAGGGAATTTCTTCAAAAATCTTCTTCAGATCCACTCGTCAGAATGCTTTCACATTTGGTATACAACATCTCTAGGGGGGCCAGATTCAAGTTTGTTCAAATCGGATCTATGGGTTAATATTTGGGCTCGCTATGGTAGCCCAAATTTGAACTTAGTGCAATTTGAAGAAATTTCTTTACAATTTCTTTTCTTCAGATCCAACAGTCAGAATGCTTTCATATTCAGTACACAACATCTCCAGGGAAGTCATATTCAACTGTGTTCAAATCAAGAGCCTGGGTTAATATTTGGGCTCTCTATGGGAGCTGGAATTGGCCATTTTGCTGAAGAATTAAAAATTTTGTATTCAGTACCCTCTAGAGGTGTGTAACTAAGATTAATCCACATAGGTTGTATCATGGGGCTTCATAGGGGAGCTCTACATTTTACTTTTTGATCAACTGAAGAAAAGGCATGATGCCCAGATTATTTTTGTCACTCCTGAGGGACTCAAGGATTGACAGTGTAGCCTATGGAGATGGCTTGCTTAATGTAGACTCGTTCTTGGACTCTGTTTAAATTGTGTTCTGTTCAAGATGAGCGCTTCAGGCCCCATGGGGCCTCTTGTTTATTAAATTTCTTGGGAGTTTAATATTTGTTACAGAATATTATTCTGTTTCTTCCCCATGGTTACGTCCTCACCCTAGGGGTGTTAGATCATTTAGTCTTGCATCTTCTATCCGATGTATCGTTTCTTCTTCGTATGAAGATCTAGCTTTGCATCTGGTAGCATTAAATTGTTTTATGACTTTGGGCCTTTTTGTGTGCCTGATGTCTTGCTAACACGTTATTTATATTGACAGCATCCTCATATATAGGTAGTTTTTTTATATTCTATTACTGTAGAATTACTGTAGGATACATGGATTATTATTCCAGTTGTGTAGCTCAAAATATTTTGTCCACACTTAGGCTCTTTCAGGATGCCTTTGGGCTCTTAATGTTCCCTTTGGGAACTTAGGCGTTTTTCAAAAAAAAAATTTCCAAAAAATATTTTGAATTGATTTTTGATTGCTATTATTCATGTATCTTAATTATATCTATTTTGTTGTGGAGTTTGGAGGTCTGATATCGACTTTAGTCGATGCACTCCTGCAGACTCTTGTCATTCTTGTGTTCACTGCAGTGACTAATGTTGGAGCCGGGTGTCGCGGTACGTTGTTGGCAGTGAGGCTCTGAGGGCAGGCCTCTCACCGCATTATAATTCATTTTGTCAGTTTCTATTTCAGAGGAACATGAACATGGTGATGATATTCTGACACCCATCCATGTGTGTTGTCGCACTCCGTGGAGCATATAGAGCTAGCTGCAGTGCTCATGATTGCAAGACTTAGGACCTTTCGTTAAGGGTTTTAATCTCTTGCAAGCAGCTAGCTCAACCGGTGAAGCGGTACTCCGTACGTGGGTGCCGTAATGCTGGGTAAGTCTGTTGACGTCTAAGAAGTGGATTGGGTAGAGCAAGCACTTTAATATAAACAGCGACGACGAAAATAGGGAGGAAATAGGGAGGAAGTCAACAAGTTACTTGTACTTGGCGAGGTCTATAGACCGCGAACGGGAGAGGCCCACCCTCTCTAACCTAACAGATATTTGGGGCCAAATGTTGTTATGAGAAACTTGCATGAGCCGGAGCATATGTCCCCCCTCCACTCAGGATGCTCAGTTTAGTCTGCTGCCAGGGTCGGCTTCAGTCACGGCTTCCTCCGCTACGTTTCACATGCCGAAAGGAAGTTTTCTGGTTGGATACTTGCATGGGACGGAGCATATGTCTGCCTACCGCTTGGGATGCTCTATCTAGTCTGCAGCTGCGTCTCGGCTTCCTCCGCTATGTTATTAAAGCACACACGACCGCATCCTAGCTACCAACTTCGGATATCGGATACCAACTTCGGATATCCAGCCTGCTGCACGAAGAAGGAACTACTCTTCACCCGTGAAATTGGATCATCCGGTAGCTAGGGAGACAAGGCCTCGATCATTGGGATGTTCGGAGAAGAGATCCATCTCTGACACACTGTCCCAGGAGCATCAAGCGGCTCAGAAACAGAAGACCGCTGCTCCTCAGGCCTTGATGACTACTGTCACAGATTGCGCAGCTGATCGCAGCATTCCAGCAAGTGCAGATGCAGCCTCCCTCATTCTCAGAACCTGAACAGTCGGACGGTGCTGGGTCGGTCCAGTCGTCTGTTCTTGCATATGCAAGGGACCGAGATTCGAAACTGATTCTCTCGGATGGTAAAAGGGATAAGGAAGAGGATTACCCTTCCCTTTCGGAAGAGCACAGGGTTGCAATGGATTTCATCCATCAGTACTACCCTGAAGTTGTTCCAACGAATCAGAATGCTGTGACGACAAGGAAGAAACCACTGGCATTGTTAGATGCAGACTTTATCCGGACACAGGAGGAAGTCCTTTCATTTCCGGTCCAGTCTAGGCAGGTGTTGCAGGCCTTCGACCGTATGGACGACGCTGTATTTAACCTCTCGAATGCGAGAAGGAAAGGTGGTTTCTTGGCTACCTCTTCCATAAACACCGTTTCATGGACTACGTTCATTTAAAAATGGTTGGAGAAGATGTTCGGAGAGCTCCTCTGTGTTTGAATGAGCAGCCTGCGGATCTAGATGTATCCTTGCCTGCATCATTCACTATTCGCTCAGACACAGTTACAACGGCATTTTCATCAAGTAGAGTGAATTTGGAAGCAATGTCTTATGCAGATCACCTTACCAGAGCTATGGCGCAATGTCTCAACAGAAGGAATTTGAGGACGTTTGTACCTCTCTTAGAGTTCTTTCCAGAGCATTTTGTATACCACGTATAGCTCTGCCCTTGCAGTGGCTAATCTGAAGTTAATTCAGACGTGATGCTGCCCTTGTGTCGTCATCACTTACAGATGACAAGGTGAAAAATTCTCTCTCTGAGTCGCTCCAGTCTGCGGACATACTATTTGGGACGACAAGCTTTCGTCAGCCCATGATCAGGCTCTTTAGAAAGCATCAAGTGATCTGCTATTGAAGTTGGCGTTTTATCAACCCGCTTAAGCAGACAAGAGTAAGGAGGACATTCCAGATCTAACGTCAAAAGGGAACTCCTCACGAGGGTACAAGAAGCCCACTTACAATTACTCTGGAGGTCGTCTATATAGCGACTCGGGGAAAGGGGCGTAGGTCTGATCGGGACTATCGTTCAAACCCCCCTAGGCTGATGGGACGAGGTTCTTCGCGTGGAGGATTTTGTTTCTCCTCCCGTAAGACTCGCAGGTCATACAGGTGATGTTCAAGACCTCTATTGCTTGCCAGTTGGCAGAAGAGTATCGTCTTCGTGAGAAACTGGATAGCTGTCACAGAAGATCAGTGGGTGAGAAGTGTAGTCTCGGACTGCCTACGGCTATCATTCCGAGCGGCACCCCCACTGACAAGATGTCTGCATTGGTCAGATCTTCCGTCAGATCCTTTCAAAAGAGAGACTCTCCTAGTGGAGGTACAGGCTCTATATTAAAGGAAGCAATAGAGGTCGCCGAGAATCAGGATTCTCAGGCTTTTTACAGTCACCTGTTCCTCGTACCGAAGCCAGATGGCTCGTTCCGACCAGTAATAGACTTGAGCTGGATAAACAAGATTATCATGGCTCCAAAATTCTATATGGGGACCATTCGGTCGGTAAGAGTGAGAATTCGAGTGAACGACTATGCGGCAAGCATAGATCAAAGGATGTGTACCTTCATGTCCTGGTACATCCGGCATTCAGAAAGTACCTGCGGTTCACCGTACAAGGGAAGGTGTATCAGTTCAGAGCAATGTGCTTTGGTCTGAACCTCGTATAATGTCATACTTCCGAGCTCATTCGTCTGCGGTAATGTCGGCTTACATGCACGACATTCTTCAGAGATACGGCAACAGAATTATTCTTCAAAACGATCTTCAGAGTCTGCTTCTTTTGTTCCGATGTCTCGGTTTCATCGTGAATGAGAAAAAGTCGGATATAGCTCCGTCCAAGTCATTCACTCTTTTGGGAATGAGCTTCGAGACTCACAATAATCTGGTTTGTCAGCCGTTACCCAGAGCAAAATTTGTCAGTTGTTATGCTCGCTTTTGTGTACACTCAGATGCATTAACGGTGAAGGAATTCATGTGACTGATGGGGCTGTGCGGAGCAGCTTCGGATCCGATGAGCCGCCTGCGCATGCATCCCCTCCAGATATTCTTTACTCAGAACTGGAGTGTGATGATGCATTCGCTCGAAACCAGTATTGTTTTAATGGGAGTAGTAAAACAGTATTGGGCAGATATTCAGTGGTTAACTCAGGGAGTTCTGCTGCAACTGCCAGGTTTGCCTTACACGATTATGACGGATGCGAGTCAGACGGGTTGGGACGCGACCTAAGTCTCACAGACTTGAGGTGTCAGGGTCTTTGGGACCCTCGGTTCCTAGAGAAGCGCATAAACATCAAAGAGATGATGTTAATTTGGTTAGCGCTATGACTTTGGATTCACATAATACAAAATCTACAAGTAGTAGCTTACATCAGGAACATCAGGAACATCTTACATCAGGAACCAAGGCGACACTCATTCCATGCCATTATGCCATTATGCGAATTAATGGAGAAGATCCTCCTATTTTTCATGAATCATCATGTTCATCATTCTGTCAAAAACCATCGTCTGAATGTACTAGCAGACTCACCCTCTCGGAAAGGTCGTCTGTTGCCATTGGACTGGACTCTCAACAAGTGAATATTCAGGCAGATTTGCTACCAATGAGATTGTTCCATGATAGATCTGTTTGCGACACCCCGGAACAATCAGTTATCGATGTTCGTGTTGCCATGACAAGATCATCGAGTGTACACAGTAGATGCTCTGTTGATCTCATGGGACGGAATGATAGGATAGGCGTATCCTCCAACTCCGTTGATTTAGCATATTCTGTTTAGTTCAAACAGTCTCGTTGCGAAATCCTGATAGTAGCACCTCTGTAGTCACAGAAACCTTGGATCAATCTTCTCAGGTGTCTGTTATGGGACGTTACCCGGAAGCTTCCTCCAGGAGAGGACCTTCTTTATCTGGGGAAGTATTTGTTCTTTACGTCCTTCTCCTTAGTGACATTATGGAGTCGGTCAGACGTGAGGGAGCCTTGCGGTTCCTATACTATTTGATGACTAACACAAGAATGATTCAAGTAATGCCGGTGAAGGGGGTTCATTATGATTTTGAATCTCCCCACACCGCCAATGTGTTAAAAGGCAAGACGTAGTTTTCTTTCCGTAAGCCTCCTATGCATTTAAGTACAAACATGCATTTCATGACTACGCGATTGGCGGCTGGGTCGTGTTTTATGGCGACCTCAGTGGCACATCCACTTTCTAGTTGGTTGTTTTCCTGTGGTTGATCTTGATACGAGCATATGATTCATCGTCAATAAATTGCTAGACTTGTGGTACCTGGGAGGCTGTTTAGTCAGTTAACTGGTATTAAGATGATTACCTGTGGGATTTCAATGCTTACGTGCATAATAATTGCATTATTAGGCAGACGCATTATTGTATGTTATGGACCTTAGAAACTATGAATTATTTCGGGGGCAGTCCGTGGCGAGTCTTAATCATAGCTCGATCCATTTCTAGATCCAGGTTTCTATTAATGGCGGTACCCAATCGAATACATCTTGTCTTCACTCTCGTATATTCGCATGTTTTCCAGAAACAAAGATATAGGATAGAACACAACTAGGAGTGTTATTTAAGGAATTTATTGTACACCTGAATGGGGTCACCTGTGGGTTACCTTGGAACTGCGTTTACTCTCCATAGATCATCCATTGTGATTCTATTGGACATGTGTATGTTATATACTATATAATCGGTTTTCGACCTATCTGCGTATGCCGACTCCGGTATATGTTACAAGCGGGCGATATTAATTTCCGGGATCGTGGCTGTAGCCTTAGCTTCTGAAGTGGTGTTAAGCACCAATTTATTAATAATAATTAGTACCTGGGTGTCTATTTATATTGTTATTTGGTACCGCGTTTACCAGAGCGCTCCCCTCTTCTTTTTGAAGATTCCTTCAAAAGGGGGGGGGGGGGGGGGGGATTTTGTACCTCTCCTCCGACTTGATAAGTATGTAACTATGAGTGAAGCTGTTTTGTCTGTAGATTATATCCTGGATACAGCTTGTGTTTATTAGCTCAACTTGACAAAGTCAAGTTGAGCTATTGCCATCACTTCTCGTCCGTCGGCATACGTACGTACGTACGTACGTTAGTACGTTACTATGTTAGTACGTATGTCCACAATTTCCTTTGGCACACCTCACAGGTCGCATTTATGATCAGATGACTTTGAAACTTGGCATGCATGTTTGGGGTGACGTCTAGATGGGAGCTATTGATATTTTTATACTGTACCAATGACCCAGACTTAGCTGGTGCTAACTCTAAAAAACCCAGGGCCAAACACAAATTTTGCCCCCCAATCCCCAAAATTTGCATCTAAAACCAAAAGAAATCATGTCCTAAAGGACCTTCATACTTTGCCCTTACTGCGCATGCGCAGTGTCAATGACGTTCCAAAATTGGCGCCAATTATCATTCTCTGTTTGGCCCTTCATCAGTCAACATCTCACTGATCTTTGTGCTTGTAAATCTCAGTTTAAAGGATGCCAGACACGTAATTATTGGAGAAATGGTGATTCTAAGGAGGATATAGAAGGAGGAGAGGAAAAAGGAGTGACAAAAAATAATCAGGGCTGTACTTAAAATTTTTTATGAAATTATGTTAAGTTGCCTATTTTCGAGACATGGGCCTCTTGTTGTCATTCTTGCTATAATGTTGCACTGCTTATTCAGTGTTTTCTCTCTCCTGGTCTTCTAAGTCCCCCCCTTGCTATTCTCCCATGCTTTTGGCATATTTTTGAGAAAGATCATTTCTAAATTCTCTTGGGAGAATTAGCTTGGTTACAGAATGAATTCTGTTATTTTCCCCATAGTTACGTTTTCACCCATGGGTGTATAAACGTTGTGTTCTGCATCTTCCATCTGATGTTCTGCAGATTCTCCCCTGGGAGTCTCTGTCTTGCATCAGATAGAGTGTAATTTTGATGACTGATTTCGGGCCAGTTTTGTCAGTGCCTGGAGTCATGTTTTCTGGTGTTTTTACACTATTTGTTTACATTGGCAACAGTCTCTTTTGAGGGGGGCTGTTTGCCTTTGGAGTACATTATTATTATCCGTAAGTGTTGCATTAATTATTTAATATAATTTTAAAATTTTTGACCACACTTAGCCGTGGGATCCATTGGGGCTCAACGTTACTTTTCAGAAAGTTGGGCTTCGCTGAAAAAATATTTTTCAAAAATTATTTTGATTTGTAATTGTTTTTTTCATTATTATTGGATCATATTATTATGTATCTTTGTGTTAGGGGTTTGTGCGAGTAACTAGGACTTGTTGACTTTTCACAATGAAAGGATATTGCTCAAATTGTAATAGGAAGAAATCTTCCTCTGACTTTCATGATCATTGTATTAATTGTAGTCAGTGTTCTCGCACCAATCCCTGTTCTATATGTCAATATTGGGATGACAAACATTGGAAACGTGTGTCACGATATGCTGTTAGTGGAGAAAGGGCTATGCCGGCTCTTTCTCCGCAGGGTCACTCTACTCTATCAGTTTCTATTTCAGAGGAACAAGAACAGGGTGATGTTTCCATGTTATCTTCCGCAAGTGCGCTTCCGTCGTCACAAATGAATACAGAGCTAGCGGCAAAAGTGCTCATGGAGATTAGACAAATGTCGTCCGCTAGCTCGCCCGGTGTAGCGTCCATTCACCGAATGGTTCGGCAGCCGGGTTCGTCCGATGCGGTCCAGGAGGAAATGTCAGGTGATGCGAGCACTATAAACATTCAACGTGCACACCCAGTGACGGCGGATAGTAGGAGAGATCGGAGGAAGCCTTCGAGTCCGGTTCCTAGCTCGTCCAGGTCCAGTTGGGCCGCGAGCGAGAGAGGCCCCTCTCTCGTACAACAACATCTGGGCCAGATGTTGTGGTACAAAATGTGTCGCAAGCGGAGCACACGTCCGTCGCTCGGGACGCTCCGTTGTATAGGCAGTCCGCGGAGACTGCTCAGGCTTCTTCCTCTCATCAGCGCACACGACCGCACCTTGGCTACGTGACCGCCGATATTTTACCAGCTTCGCCGATCAAGGATTCTTCGGTGACCAGGTCACGCCATCCAGTAGCCAGGGACACGAGGCCGGTGGACTCCGGACGTTCGCATAGGAAGAGTATGCGGTAGTCACCAGATGCGGAGCTGCCCTCGGCGAAGCAGCGAAAGACTGCGCCTCCGCAGGCCTCGATGTCGGACGTGCTTGTGCAAATAGCACAACTTATCGCAGCATCCCAGCAACCGGCAGAAACGGTGTCGGATCGGGAATTATCCGACGGCACTGGGTCGGTACGCTCCGCCGAAGCATCGGAGGGCGGACGACCGGGAGCATCATAAGGTCCGACCGGATGGTGAAAGGGATACGGATGACTTGGAGCTATCCCTTTCGGAACAACATAAAGCTGCCGTGGACTTCATCCGGCACTTTCTTCCTCAAGTTGTTCCGTCGGGCCAGACTGCTGCGGTTCCGGACAAGAGAATTATAGCGTCATTGGACTCTGATTTCTTTGAGCGGTTCAGGGACATCGCTCCCGAGTTTCCGTCTCAATCCAATAATGTTGCAAGAACATTTGAATTATTGAACGACGCTATATTCAAACTTGCTTCCAAAACAGGGAAAGCAGGTTTCTTGTCCGCCAATACTCTCAACCTGCCTTTCATTAATGCAAGGAATAATTCGATACGGCAGGACAGGGTATCCCAAGAGTTCCTCTGCGTATGGACGACGAGGCGGAAGACTTAGAATTATCATTACCATCGTCGGCGTCTATTCCAACCGCGGTGTTGGAGACTACTATTTCGTCTAACAGAGCCAGTTTAGATGCTTTATCTTACGCAGACCACCTTACTAAGGCATTATCACTGCGTCTTCAAATGAAAGAGTTTCAGGATATACAATCCTCTTTAAGACTTCTTTCAAGGGCAGTAGCTTATTCCACGTGTAACTCCGCCCTTTCAGTGGCAAATCTGGAGTTGGTTAGACGTGACGCAGCCCTAGCTACATCCACACTCGTGGATAGTAAGGTGAAGAACTCTCTCAGAGTCGCTTCGGTCTCCGGAGAACTTCTCTTCGACGGCAAGCTTTCTGCAATTTACGATAAAATTACTAAGAAAGCTTCAGATTCTCTGCTGTTCAAATCTGCTTCTAAGAAGTCGGACACGGCAAATAAGAGCAAGACAGGCACTTCTGGGTCTAATGCGCCCAAGAGAGGTTCCTATAGAGGTTCCGGTGCGTCCTCTTGGTCTTATTCAAGAGACCGTCAAGGCAGCGACTCTCGTTCGGGACGTCCTTCGGGCCGGGACAACCGGTCAGACGCCCCGAGGTCAACGGGACGAGGTGCGGGTCGTGGAGGACGTGGTTTCTCCTACCGCAGGCCTCGCAGGTCCAGGAGGTGATGGCTTCAACCTCTATCGCGTGCCGGTTGGCGGAAGGTTGTCAAGTTTTTCACAAGAGTGGGCGTCGATTACGGACGCCCCTTGGGTGAGAGGGGTGATTTCGGAAGGTCTAAAGATATCCTTCAAACGAAAGCCTCCATTAACTCGAAGTCCAAAATGGACTCAACTTCCGTCAAATCCGCAGAAAAGAGACGCTCTGTTATCAGAGGTGCAGTCTCTTTTAATGAAGAACGCGGTAGAGGTCGTAGAAAACCAGGAGACACCGGGGTTCTACAGCCATCTGTTTCTGGTTCCGAAACCAGACGGCTCGTTCCGTCCAGTCATAGATTTGAGCTGGATAAACAAGCTGATCGTCGCTCCGAAGTTTTATATGGAGACGATTCGATCGGTCAAGGCGAGTATTCGGGTGAACGATTATGCAACAAGCATAGATCTCAAAGATGCGTACTTTCACGTCATGGTACATCCGACATTCAGAAAGTATCTACGCTTCGCAGTCCTAGGGGTGGTGTATCAATTCCGGGCGATGTGCTTCGGATTGAATCTAGCACCCTGGGCTTTCACTCGGGTAATGAACTCGGTAATGATGTATTTCCGAGCTCATTCGTCTGCGGTAACGTCGGCCTACCTGGACGACATTCTTCAGAGGTACGGCAGTGAGTTAACGCTTCAGAACGATGTGCAGAATCTGCTTCTATCACTCCGACGTCTCGGTTTTATAATAAACGAGGAGAAGTCGGATCTGGTGCCGTCCAAGTCATTCACACATCTGGGAATGAGCTTCCAGACGCACAACAATCTCGTTCGTCTGCCGTTAACCAGAGCGAAATTAGTCAGTTGTTACGCTCGCTATTGTCTGCATGCAGACAAAGTCACAGCGAGGGAGTTCATGAGACTGATAGGTCTGTGCGGAGCCGCTGCGGATCTCATTCCGATGGGGCGGTTACGCACGCGTCCTCTCCAAATTTTCTTGACTCAGAATTGGAGTGTGAAAATTCATTCGCTCGACATAGACGTTCTCTTGTCAGATCAAGTGAAATGAGAGATTCAGACTTGGGCAAACATTCAGTGGTTAACTCAGGGAGTTCCGCTGCAGTTGCCGGATCCGAGTTTTACCATTATGACGGATGCCAGTCAAACAGGTTGGGGTGCATCATTGATCCCAACGGATTCGAGATGCCAGGGTCTTTGGGATCCGCAATTCCTGGGCAAGCACATAAACATCAAGGAGATGATGTCAATTTGGCTTGCGTTACGTCATTGGATGGACATTATTCACAATGCTCATGTCCAAATCCTATCCGACAATACGACAGTAGTGGCGTATATACGGAATCAGGGAGGCACTCATTCAATTCCGTTGTTCAATCTAACGGAAAGAATCCTTCTGTTTGCTCTAGAACATCGGGTTCTTCTTTCGGTCCGTCATATACCGGGTCGTCTGAACGTACTAGCAGACTCCCTTTCACGAAAGGGTCGCTTGTTGCCGTCGGAGTGGACTCTCAACAAACAAGTGTTCAATCAGATTTGCTACCAATGGGAATGGCCAATGATAGACTTATTTGCGACACATCTCAACAATCAGTTGCAGATGTATGTGTCTCCGTGTCCGGATCCAAGAGCATTTGCAGTAGACGCTCTGTCGATCCCTTGGGACGGAATGATCAGATATGCGTATCCTCCAGCGCCATTAATTCAGCAAGTATTGCTAAAGATAAAACAATCGCAATGCAAGATTCTGTTGGTAGCATCTCTGTCTCCACAGAGACCGTGGATAAATCTACTCAGGTGTCTGTTGTGGGACCTACCGCGAAAGCTTCCTCCACGGGAGGATCTTCTTTCGCAGGGGAAATCGCGTCAACTCCATCACAACCCGCAAGGTCTCAACCTTCAGGTTTTTCCATTGTGCGGTCCTTCTTGCATGGCAAGCACTTTACAGGACGAGCAGTGGACGCGATTTCTAACTGTAGGAGGACCTCCTCTTCGCTAAACTATGCGGCTAAGTGGAAGGTCTTTCGTCGTTGGTGTAGGGATCATTCTGTTGATATTTTTGATCCCTCCATACCAGACATTGCAAACTTTCTAGTATACTTGTTTGACGAAATCAAACTGCAGCCTGTTACTATTAAGGGTTATAGGTCTATGTTATCTGATACCTATGCACATCATGATAGTTTACAAATTGGATCTAATGTCTCTTTATCTAAGTTAGTAAGAAACTTCTCGATAAATAGACCCAGAACTCTTAGGTTAATTCCTAAGTGGAATTTAGCTTGGGTTCTTCTTAAACTGAAGGAAAAGCCATTTGAACCTCTTGGGACAGTAGATTTCAAATTCTTGTCTTATAAGACAGCTTTTCTCTTAGCTTTCTCTTCTGCTAGAAGAGTCAGTGAGCTTCATGCACTGTCGGTGGATGATTCTCACTATCGTAGTGTCGGGAACACTATCACCTTCACTACTAATGTGGGATTTTTAGCTAAGAATGAGGCTCCTAATAAATAACCGGAACCTATTGTTATTAAGACTCTTCCGTCTTCAGACGGGCGTAGGCCTTTACTCTGTCCTGTTAGAGCGTTACGTATCTATAAACAGAGATCTCAGTTTATCAGAAAGGGACGAAAACGTTTCTTTCTGTCTCTGATGCCTAATAGAAAGGACATTTCGGTCCATTCTATTGCTAGATGGATTCAATTGACTATCCGTACTGCTTATGAAAATTTATCTTCTTCTCAGCAGTCTGTGCTTAAGATTTCGGCTCATGAAGTAAGAGCTCTTGCTACTTCTTGGGCTTACGCTAATAGTATTGCTATTACAGATCTAATGAAGGCTGCTTATTGGTCTCAGCCATCCACATTCACAAATTTTTATCTCAGAAATATTGAGTCCATTTCTGGAGACCTGCATTGTTTAGGTCCGTTATCTGTTGCTCAGAATGTCGTCCACTAAACAGTTGCAACTATAGTTATGCAGTCTTTCTGTTCCGGCAGTGACTCCGTCCGGCTGCCCTCTTCGCTCTGGGCTATTTGACCCAGGGCAAGGGGAGGGGGGGGGGGGGAGGGTGTTCCCTTAGGTCACCTGCTTTATAGTGAAAAGCAAGGGAATGCCTCCTCCGAAGTCAGTATTTCTGAGTCGTTTCCGGGATGGTTTTAAAGTGTAATATTAATGTTAAAAATTCATTCATGTCATATTTTTAAAGTGTAGCTCGGTGTGAAGCATTTGTATATGTCAAGTGTCAAACGGGCGTTAATATACAATCCTCGGACACTTTTAACAGAATATAAAGAGTCTCAATTCTCTGGACTATCTTTATTTATTGGCTTACTTTAAAAATAATTAGTATAAAGGGTTATACTGGATGTTAATAGAGAACATGAATGTTATTGTGCTCAATTATGAAGGGTATTGTATCTTTCTAATTTAACATAAAATAAGAAAGATACATGTAAAGCCTAATATTCCTTTTCTCCTTGAGGGGTTGCCTCTATATTATATAGTTGAGCTTATTGGATTTTCCTCTATGTCCTAGGCCCTCCAGCCTTTTTACTATTCAGCTAAGTCTGGGTCATTGGTACAGTATAAAAATGTTAAAAAATTTATAGTAATTTATATATTTTTTATACTTACCAATGACCCAGACGGGGATGGCCCTCCCAGGAGTTGGGAACTCTTACCTCCCCGCTGAGTACATAGCACTGACCAGGCACTGACAGTAAGAATGATAATTGGCGCCAATTTCGGAACGTCCTTGACACTGTGCATGCGCAGTAAGGGCAAAGTATGGAGGTCCTTTAGGACATGATTTCTTTTGGTTTTAGATGCAAATTTTGGGGATTGGGGGGCAAAATTTGTGTTTGGCCCTGGATTTTTTAGAGTTAGCACCAGCTAAGTCTGGGTCATTGGTAAGTATAAAAAATATATAAATTACTATAAATTTTTTAACTTTCTTCAATTTCCGTCAAAAAATGTTGCCACGGCCAACATTCTTAGAACTTAGTTTAGTCAAACCACAATATTTCCCTTTGGCACACCCTACAGGGCACATTTATGATTTGATTGCTTTGAAACCTGGTATGTTTATTTAGGGTGACCTCTAGATGGGAGCTATCGATTTTCTTCAATTTCCGGCAAAAAATGTCGCCACGGCCAACGTTCGTAGAACTTAGTTTAGTCAGACCTCAATATTTCCCTTTGGCACACCCTACAGGGCACATTTATGATGAGATTGCTTTGAAACCTGGTATGCCTGTTTGGGGAGACCTCTAGATGGGTGCTATCAATTTTCTTCAATTTCCTTAAAAAAATGTTGCCGCGGCCAACGTTCTTAGAACTTAGTTTAGTCAGAAGACTCAATATTTCCCTTTGGCACACCCTACAGGGTACATTTATGATCGGATTGCTTTGAAACCTGGCATACTTGTTTGGGGTGACCTCTAGATGGGAGCTATCGTTTTTCTTCAATTTCCGTCAAAAAATGTTGCCGCGGCCAACGTTCTTAGAACTTAGTTTAGTCGGACCTCAATATTTTCCTTAGGCACACCCTACAGGGCCCATTTATGATCGGATTGCTTTGAAACCTGGCATGCTTGTTTGGGGTGACCTCTAGGCTATCGATTTTCTTCCATTTCCATCAAAAAATGTTGCCACGGCCAACGTTCTTAGAATTTAGTCTAGTCAGACCACAATATTTCCCTTTTATACACCCTACAGGGCACATTTATGATCGGATTGCTTTGAAACCTGGCATGCTTGTTTGGGGAGGCCTCTAGATGGGAGCTATCGATTTTCTTCGGTTTCTGTCAAAAAATGTTGCCACTGGCAAAAAAAATGACATTGGTACCAATGATCTTCAATTTTGCCATTTCATTTATAACTTACCAAGTTCAAGTTTGTCAAGTTGAGCTACAGTGTCATTGACACTTTCATTGTATATGGCATATGTTTGTTGGGGATAGCCTCTCATTCTCAATACGCCATCCTAATTTTTGGGGCTTAGTCTGGACTAGCCTTAAAAAATGGGGAACTTGTTACATCCAATTAACATAGTCTTCATGCTAAGAATATGGAAATACTTGAATGTGGCTCCTTATTGATGATATGTCTTCTCTATTACTGTATAGAGAGACATACATGTAATTCCTTTTAAATTTAATTTCCTTTCACCTTGGATTACAGGCTATGGAACTATGTTGGTCTACTAATTCTGAAGTCCTAGGCCCTCCACCTTTTTATGATTCAGCTAAATCTGGGCCATTGGGTTATAGTATAAAAAAATTATAAATTTAAAGTAATTTGTATATTTTTAGCTCACCTGAGCGAAGCTCAAGGGGAGCTTTACTAATCACTTTCTGTCCGGCGTCCGGCGGCGTCCGTCCGGCGTTAACTTTACATTATCGACTTCTCCTCCTAAACCACTAGCCCAATTTTATTCAAATGTTGGCTAAATGTTTATTACCTAATGCCAATTCAGATTTGTTCAAAAGAAGTTGCCCCTCCTCCTGGGTGGTGCCACGCCCCCAAGGGGCACCAGAATCTTTGTAAATCTTCTTCTCATAAACCAGCAGTAGCAGAGACTTGATATATGGTGTGCAGCTTCCTTTTGAGGTGTAGACTCAGATTTGTTCAAGAGAAGTTTGTGGGGATGTACTTGGCATCGTTATGGGAGGGGCAAAATTTTTTGCCCCGCCCAAAATTTCTATTTTCCAAACCGAGAGGCTGATTTGAACCAAATTTTATGTGAGGGCTTATTGGGTCATGAGTACTTGATTTATGCAAAAAAAAAATTTACCGCAGCCCCGTGGGAACCGCAGGAGCTAAAAATAGAAAAAATTTAAAACGCCCATATCTCCAAAACTGCACGGCATTGAGAATTTTTATTTGGTGTGCAGCTTCCTTAGGACCAACAGAAGGATTGGTAAAAAAAAATTGCCATCGGTTTTATCATAGGGTACAGTTTCGGGACTTTGAAAAAGTGCTGAGTCAGCACTTTTTAACACTGTAGGCAATGGGAAAAACATTAAAAAATCTT
Source organism: Pictodentalium vernedei (assembly GCA_031216915.1). Classification (NCBI taxonomy): domain Eukaryota; kingdom Metazoa; phylum Mollusca; class Scaphopoda; order Dentaliida; family Dentaliidae; genus Pictodentalium; species Pictodentalium vernedei. The sequence continues at coordinate 247,692,648 of CM062295.1, forward strand.
CTTCTCCAGATCCAGCAGGCCCCCTGAGTTCATATTTGGGCTCAGTATAGGAGCCCGATTTCGAACTTAGTGCATTTCAGGCAAATTTCTTAAAAAATCTTCTTCTCCAGATCCAGCAGGCAGAATCTTTTGATATTTGGTATGCAACATTGTGGGGTGGATCTGATTCAAGTTTGTTCAAATCGGCCCCCTGGGTTTATATTTGGGCTCAGTATAGGAGCCCAAATTTGAACTTACTGCATTTCAGGCAAATTTCTTCAAAAATCTTCTTCTCCAGATCCAGCAGGCAGAATCTTTTGATATTTGGTATGCAACGTTGCGGGGTAAATCTGATTCAAGTTTGTTCAAATCGGCCCCCTGGATTCATATTTGGGCTTACTATAGAAGCCCGAATTTGAACTTAGTGCATTTCAGGCAAATTTCTTAAAAAATCTTCTTCTCCAGATCCAGCAGGCAGAATCTTTTCATATTTGGTAAGCAACATTGTGGGGTGGATCTGATTCAAGTTTGTTCAAATCGGCACCCTGGGTTAATATTTGGGCTCAGTATAGGAGCCCGATTTCGAACTTAGTGCATTTCAGGCAAATTTCTTAAAAAATCTTCTTCTCCAGATCCAGCAGGCAGAATCTTTTGATATTTGGTATGCAACATTGTAGGGTGGATCTGATTCAAGTTTGTTCAAATCGGCCCCCTGGGTTCATATTTGGGCTCAGTATAGGAGCCCAAATTTGAACTTAGTGCATTTCAGGCAAATTTCTTCAAAAATCTTCTTCTCCAGATCCAGCAGGCAGAATCTTTTGATATTTGGTATGCAACATTGCGGGATAAATCTGATTCAAGTTTGTTCAAATCGGCCCCCTGGATTCATATTTGGGCTTACTATAGAAGCCCGAATTCGAACTTAGTGCATTTCAGGCAAATTTCTTAAAAAATCTTCTTCTCCAGATCCAGCAGGCAGAATCTTTTCATATTTGGTAAGCAACATTGTGGGGTGGATCTGATTCAAGTTTGTTCAAATCGGCACCCTGGGTTAATATTTGGGCTCAGTATAGGAGCCCGATTTCGAACTTAGTGCATTTCAGGCAAATTTCTTAAAAAATCTTCTTCTCCAGATCCAGCAGGCAGAATCTTTTGATATTTGGTATGCAACATTGTAGGGTGGATCTGATTCAAGTTTGTTCAAATCGGCCCCCTGGGTTCATATTTGGGCTCAGTATAGGAGCCCAAATTTGAACTTAGTGCATTTCAAGCAAATTTATTAAAAAATCTTCTTCTCCAGATCCAGCAGGCAGAATCTTTTGATATTTGGTATGCAACATTGTGGGATGGATCTGATTCAAGTTTGTTCAAATCGGCTTCCTAGATTCATATTTGGGCTCACTATAGAAGCTCGAATTCGAACTTAGTGCATTTCAGGCAAATTTCTTAAAAAATTTTCTTCTCCAGATCCAGCAGGCAGAATCTTTTGATATTTGGTATGCAACATTGTGGGATGGATCTGATGCAAATTTGTTCAAATCGGCTCTCTAGATTCATATTTGGGCTTACTATAGAAGCTCGAATTCGAACTTAGTGCATTTCAGGCAAATTTCTTAAAAAATCATCTTCTCCAGATCCAGCAGGCAGAATCTTTTGATATTTGGTATGCAACATTGCGGGGTGGATCTGATTCAAGTTTGTTCAAATCGGCCCCCTGGATTCATATTTGGGGTCACTATAGAAGCTCGAATTCAAACTTAGTGCATTTCGGGCAAATTTCTTCAAAAATCTTCTTCTCCAGATCCAGCAGGCAGAATCTTTTGATATTTGGTATGCAACATTGCGGGGTGGATCTGATTCAAGTTTGTTCAAATCGGCCCCCTGGATTCATATTTGGGCTTAATATAGAAGCCCGAATTCGCACTTAGTGCATTTCGGGCAAATTTATTAAAAACTCTTCTTCTCCAGATCCAGCAGGCAGAATCTTTTGATATTTGGTATGCAACATTGTGGGGTGGATCTGATTCAAGTTTGTTCAAATCGGCTTCCTAGTTTCATATTTGGGCTCACTATAGAAGCTCGAATTCGAACTTAGTGCATTTCAGGAAAATTTCTTAAAAAATCTTCTTCTCCAGATCCAGCTTCAGAATCTTTTCATATTTGGTAAGCAACATTGTGGGGTGGATCTGATTCAAGTTTGTTCAAATCGGCCCCCTGGGTTTATATTTGGGCTCCGTATAGGAGCCCAAATTTTAACTTAGTGCATTTCAGGCATATTTCTTAAAAAATCTTCTCCAGATCCAGCAGGCAGAATCTTTTGATATTTGGTATGCAACATTGTGGGGTGGATCTGATTCAAGTTTGTTCAAATCGGCCCCCTGGGTTTATATTTGGGCTCAGTATAGGAGCCCAAATTTGAACTTAGTGCATTTCAGGCAAATTTCTTTGAAAATCTTCTTCTCAAGATCCAGCAGGCAGAATCTTCTGATATTGGGTATGCACCATGCTTAGGGGGGTGAGATTCAAGTTTGTTCAAGCCAAGTCCCTGGGTTCATATTTGGGCTCACTGTGGTAGCCCGAATTATAACTTAGTTCAAAATGAGGAATTTTCTTTAAAAATCTTCTTCAGATCCAGCAGTCGGAATGTTTTGATATTTGGTATGCAGCATCCTTAGGGGGTGAGATTCAAGTTTGTTCAAGCCATGTCCCTAGGTCCATATTTGGACTCACTGTGGGAGCTCGAATTGTAACTTAGTTCAAAATGAGGACTTTTCTTTAAAAATCTTCTTCTTCAGCCATGTCCCTAGGTCCATATTTGGACTCACTGTGGGAGCTCGAATTGTAACTTAGTTCAAAATGAGGACTTTTCTTTAAAAATCTTCTTCTTCAGATCCAGCAGTCGGAATGTTTTGATATTTGGTGTGCAGCATCCTTAGGGGGGGGGTGAGATTCAAGTTTGTTAAAGCCAAGCTGGGTTCATATATGGGCTCCCTGTGGGAGCCTGAATTATAACTTAGTTCGGTATGAGGAATATTCTTTAAAAATCTTTTTTTTTTTAGATCCACTGGTCAGAATCTTTGGATATTTGGTATAAGCTTTTCTTAGGAGGAGCAGATGCAACTTGTTGAAATCAATTCTCTGGGTTGATATAAATTTAGGCTACCATGTCAGGTGAGCGCCCTCAGGCCCCTTGGGGCCTCTTGTTTATACTTACCAATGGCCCAAATGGGTATGGCCCTCCCATGAGTGTGCACTCATACCTCCCCTCTGAGTTATTATGTAGTACTCTTTTCTACAAAGAATGATGATGTTGGCGCTAATTTCAGTCACTTCCTGGCGACTGCGCATGCACGGAGAGTAAAAGTATGGAAGACCAGATAGGACTTTTATTTTTGCAAGCAAATTTTGGGGATTGGTGGGTTCAAATTTGTGTTTGGCCCTTGATAACAAATTACTTTAAATTTATAATTTTTTGGCAATAATTCAACAGCTAATCTCAACTCTTAGTCTTCCAGGGTTTTATTCTTGGGAAACATTCTAGGAAAGCAAACACTTCTATTTTTATACTGTACCAATGACCCAGACTTAGCTGGTGCTAACTCTTAAAATTCTAGGCCAAACACAAATTTTACCCCCCAATCCCCCAAATTTGCATCTAAAACCTAAAATTACATGTCCTATATGGTCCTCCATACCTTTCCTGCACTGTGCATGTGCAATGTCAAGGAGGTCTCGAAATTGGCACCAAAAGTCATTCTTTGTTTGGCCCTTCATCAGTTCACATCTGACTGATATTTGTGCTTGTAAATCTCAGTTTAAATGATGCCAGGCACATAAATATGAGAGAAATGGTGGATCTAAAGAGGAAATAGAAGGATGAGAGGAAAATTCAGTGGCAGGAAATAATCAGGGCTGTAACTTAAATTTTTTTACGAAATTATGTTATGTTCCCTAATTTCGAGGCATGAGCCTGTTGTTATCATTCTTGCTATGAAAGTTCCACTGCTTGATCAGTGTTGCCTCTCTCCCTTTCCTTTATTCACCCCTTGCTATTCTCCCATGCTTTTGGCATATTTTCTGTAATATTATTACTAAAATTTCTTGGGAGTTTTGGCTTCGTAACAGAATGAATTTCTGTTCTTTTCCCCATATTGACGTCCTCACCCTTAGGTGTTTAGGCTTTGTGATCTGCATCTACCATCTGATGTTCTGCAGTTTCTTCTATGGAAATCTCTGTTTTGCATCAGATAGTGTTTAAATTGGTAACTGATTTCAGGCCATGTTTATCAGTGCCTGGAGTCATGTTTCCGGCTTTTGTACAACTTCTTGTTTACATTGACAACGGTTACTGCTGATAGTGATTTCTTGTCTTTGCATTAGTTTAGACATAGCAAGATACATTAATATTGTATGTAAGTGTTGCATTAATTTTTTGAAATGTTTTAAAAAATTTTGTCCACACTTAGGCTTTTTGGGGATCCATTTGGGCTTGTTGTTCCCATTGGGAACTTGGGCTCTTCTGGAAAAATTTTTTCAAAAATTTTTTTTTTTGAAAATGATTTTCTTTCAAAGATTATAATGGATTATGTTATATTATGTATCTTTATTTCAAGGGATAGTGCGACTAATATGACTGTGTATTTTTTATTGATAAAAAAAAAAAACAAAACATTTTTTTTATTTATAATGCGAGGATATCTTCCTCTAATTCTCAGGTTCAATGTATTCGCACTAATTCCTGCTCTGTGTGTGTTGATTGAAATGACAACGTTGGAGATGTGTGTCACGATATTGTGTTTGCGGGGAGGGGTCCATACTGGTCCTCTCTCCGTAGGGTCACTCTATACTATCATTTTATTTTTCAGAATTCAGAGTGATGTTTTCGTGATGTCTTCAACAAGTGTGTCTCCGTCGTTGCAGTGTTAGGGCTAGCAGCTAAGTGCTCAGGGTAATACGACAATTGCCGAAGAGGTCCCTAGTAGGATCGAAGGCATTGATCATCTGCTAGTCCGCCCGGTGTAGCGACCATTCATCGAATAGCTCGGCAGCCGGGTTTCTCCGTTACGGTTCTGGGAAGCAGTGTGGGTGATGCAAGCACTATAAACTTGGAACGTGCACACCCAGCAACGACGGATCCGAGGAAAGTACGGAGGAAGCCTGTCAGTCTAGTAGCTAGCTCATCCAGGTCTATCCGGACCGCGAGCGAGAGAGGCCCCCTCTCTCTTACAACTACATTTGAGCCGCAATGTTGTTGTATGTTTGTTTGTTAGTCGGAACATACGTCCAATCCTCCTGTTCGGGATGTTCCGTCACATACACAGTCCGAACTGGCTGTGTTATGGGCTTCCTCATCCTCATGTCAACACACACCACCGCACCTTGGCTTGTGACCACAGAGTTTCAGGGGACGTTCGCATATTATATAAATGCAGGAATGAACGTTCCTAGAGCTCCTGCTTTGCCGACCAGGGAATATTGTCGACCAGGTTACTTCATCTGTTAACCAAGGATATGAGGTCTTTCCTGATGGGACATTCGCATATTATATAAATGCAGGAATGAACGTCCCTGGAGCTGACAGTGGATATTATGTAAGTCACGGCTCCACAGGCCTCATTCAGGAATAAGAATGCAGTGATTTTCTATGATGTCTTCAAAAGTGTGCTTCCGTCATCACAGTCAAATGAAGAGCTAGCGAATAAGTGCTCATGATATTACGTCAATTGCCTAAGAGGTCCCTAGTAGGATCGACAGCATTGACATCCGCTAGCTCGCCCGGTGTAGCGTCCATTCATCGAATGGCTCGGCAGCCGGGTTCATCCGTTGCGGTCCAGGAAGGAGATTTGGGTGATGCGAGCACTATAATAAGACAAAGTGCACACCCAGTGACGACGGATCAGAGGAGAGAACGGAGGAAGCCTATTAGTCCGGTTCCTAGCTCGTCCAGGTCCATCCGGGCTGCGAGCAAGAGAGGTTCCTCTCTCGTACAACAACATCTGGGACCAGATGTTGTGGTACAAAACGTTTCGCATTCGGAGCATACGTCTGCCACTCGGGACGCTCCGTTATATAGACAGTCCGGAGAGACTGTCGATATGGCTTCCCCATCCACCTTGGCTACGTGACCACGGATATCCAGCCAGCTTTGCCGATCAGGGATTCCACGGCGACGAGGTCACGCCAACCTGTAGCCAGGGACACGAGGCCTGTAGACTCCGGACGTTCGCATATAAGAAGTATGCAGGAGTCAACGTACACGGAGCTTCCAGCGGCAAAGCAACGTAAGACCGCTACTCCACAGGCCTCAGTGGCGGACATGCTATCCCAAATAGCACAACGTATTGCAGCATCCCAGCAGACGACAATCTCTGTCGGATCAGGAATTATCCGACGACGCTGGGTCGGTACGCTCCGCTGAAGCATCAGGTACGGACAACCAAGAACTTCATAGGGTCCAACAGGATGGCGAAAGGGATTCAGAGGATCTGGAGTTTTCCCTTTCGGAACAACATAAAGCTGCCGTAGATTTTATCCGGCATTATCTTCCAGAGGTTGTTCCGTCAGACCAGAATGCTGCGTTGCCGGATAAGAGACTGATAGCGTCATTGGACACAGAATTTTTTGATCGGTTTAGGGACATCGTCTCGGAGTTTCCGACACAGTCCAATAATGTCACAAGAACATTTGAATTATTGAATGACGCTATATATAAGCTTGCTACCAAAACGAGCAAGTATGGTTTCTTGTCCGCAAATGCTCTAAATCTGCCTTTCATCAATTCAAGGAATAAATTCGAAACGGCAGGACAGGGCATACCGAGAGTTCCTCTGCGTCTAGACGACGAGGCTGAAGACTTGGAATTGTCTATACCGTCGTCTATGTCATTTCCAACCACGACGTTGGAAACGACAATAATGTCTAACAGAGTTAACTTAGACGCCTTATCATACGCAGATCACCTTACTAAGGCGTTATCATTACGTCTTCAAGGGAAAGAATTCCAGGATATACAATCCTCATTAAAAGTTCTTTCAAGGGCAATAGTTTATTCCATGTATAACTCTGCCCTTTCAGTGGCAAACCTGGAGTTGGTTAGACGTGACGCAGCCCTAGCTACATCCACGCGCGTGGATGGTAAGGTGAAAAACTCTCAGAGTCGCTTCGGTCTCCGGAGAGCTTCTCTTCGATGGCAAGCTTTCAGCAATCTATGATAAGATAACTAAGAAAGCTTCGGATTCTCTGCTATTCAAATCCGCTTCTAAAAAATCGGATACAGCAGAAAAGAGTAAGACAGGCACTTCTGGTACAAGTACGCCCAAGAGAAGTTCCTGTAGAGGTTGCTATACGTCCTCTAGGTCTTATTCTAGAGACCGTCAAGGCAGCGACTCATGTGGGGGACGTTATTCTGGCCGAGATAACCGGTCAGACGTCCCTAGGTCGACGGGGCAAGGTGCGGGTCGTGGAGGACTTAGTTCCTCCTTCCGCAAGCCTAGCAGGTCCAGGAGGTGATGGTTTGAACCTCTATCGTGTTCTGGTTGACGGAAGATTATCAAGTTTTATTAACGATTGGGCGTCAATTACGGACAACCCCTGGGTTCGAGGGGTAATTTCGGAAGGACTAAGAATATCCTTCAAACGAAAGCCTCCATTAACTCGAAGTCAAAAATGGACTCAGCTTCCGTCAAATCCGCAGAAAAGAGACGCTCTTTTATCTGAAGTACAGTCTCTTCTGAAGAAGAACGCGGTAGAGGTAGTAGAAGACCAGGAATCACCGGGTTTCTACAGCCATCTGTTTCTAGTTCCGAAACCAGACGGCTCGTTCCGTCCAGTCATAGATTTGAGCTGGATTAACAAGCTGATCATCGCTCCGAAGTTCCAAATGGAAACAATTCGATCAGTCAGAGCGAGTATTCGGGTGAACGACTATGCTACAAGCATAGATCTCAAAGATGCGCACTTTCATGTCATGGTACATCCGAGATTCAGAAAGTATCTACGCTTTGCAGTCCTAGGAGTTGTATATCAGTTCCGAGCGATGTGCTTCGGTTTGAACCTAGCGCCCTGGGCTTTCACTCGAATAATGAACTCGGTAATGATACATTTCCGAGCTCATTCGTCTGCGGTAACGTCAGCCTACCTGGACGACATTCTTCAGGGGTACGGCAATGAGTTAACGCTTCAGAACGATGTGCAGAATCTGCTTCTATTACTCCGATGTCTCGGTTTTATAATAAACGAGGAGAAATCGGATCTGGTACCGTCCAAGTCATTCACCCACTTGGGAATGACCTTCGAGACGCTCAACAATCTCATTCGTCTGCCGTTAACCAGAGCGAAATTAATCAGTTGTTACGCTCGCTATTGTCTTCACTCAGACAAAGTTACAGCGAGAGAATTTATCAGACTGATATGGTTGTGTGGAGCTGCCGCGGATTTTATTCCAATGGGGCGGCTACGCACTTGTCCTCTCCAAATCTCTTTGATTCAAAAAGAACAGAGTTGGAGGGTGAAGATTCTTTCGCTCGTTACGTACATCCTCTTGTAAGTCAAGTGAAACAGATTCAGACTTGGGCAGATTTTCAGTGGTTTATTCAGGGAAATAACTTCCACTGCAATTGCCGGATCCGAGTTTTACAGTTTTGACGGATGCCAATTAAATAGGTTGGGACCTAACATTGAACCCAACGGTTTTTAAGTGCCAGGGTCCTTGGGATCCGTAGTTCCTAATCAAGCACATAAACATCAGGAATTGATGTTATTTTGGCTTGCGTTTTACGTCATTGCATGAATGTTATCCAGAATGTGCACAGGCAATACTGTCCGACAATTCGACGGTATAAGCGTATTTTCGGAACTAGGGAGGTACTCATTCCATTCTGTTATTCACTGTAATGGAGTGAATCCTTCTGTTGGTACTAGAACATCAAGTTCTCCTATCGGTCCGTCGTATTCCGGGTCGTCTGAACGTATTAGCGGACTCCCTTTCACGAAAGGGCCGCTTGTTGCAGTCAAATGGACTCTATCCATCTCGTGAGACGGGATAATAGGATATGGGTATCCTCCAGCACCGTTGATTCAGCAGATATTGCTTAAGTTAAATAATCTCAATGCAATTCTGTTGGTAGCACCTCTGTCTCCACAAAGACTGTGCATTAATATATTCAGGTGTCTGTTGTGGCTTATGCTGTGGAAGCTTCCTCCACATTTCGGTCCATTCTATAGCTAAATGGATTCTATTAGCTTTCAGTACTGCTTATGATAATATCTTCAACACAGCAGTCTGCGATTAAGATTTTAGCTCTTGAAGTAAGAGTTCTTTCTACTTCAGAGGCTTATGCTAATAGTGTTGCTATTACAGTTCTAATGACGGCTGCATATTGGTTTTAGCCTTTCACTTGCACGAATTTATACCTCAGAAATATTGAGTCCATTTCTAGAGACCGGCATTGTTTAGGTTCGTTATCTGTTGATCAGAATGTCGTCCACTAAACGGTTGCAACTATAGTTGTGTAGGCTTTTGGTTCCGGCAGTGACACTGTGCTGCCGCCCTCTTCGCTCTGGAGTATTTGACCAAGGGGAAGGGGAGGTGGGTGTTCCCTTAGGTCACCTGCTTTATAGTGAAACGCAAGGGAATACCTCCCCTAGAGTCAGTAATTCTAGTCGGTACCGGGATGATTTTTAAAGTGTAAAGATAATCTTTTTACTCATCCATGTAATATTTTTAAGTGTACCTCGGTGTGTAGTATTTGTATATGTCACATATCATGCAGACGTTAATATACAATTATCGGTCACTTTTAATAAATATAAGAGTCTCATTTATCTGGACTACTTTATTTAGCGGCTTTCCTTTAAAAATAATTACCATAATGGATTATACTGGAGGTTAATAGACATCGGTGATGTTATTATGCTCAAGTACAGAATGGTGTTGTGTCTTTCTCGTTTTGATGCAGAATAGAAAGATACATGTAAAGCCTATTTCTCCTTTCTGCTTGAGGGGATAATTCTGTATATATATAGTTGAGTTATTGGATTGCTTTATGTCCTAGGCCCTCCAACCTTTTTACTATTCAGCTAAGTCTGGGTCATTGGTACAGTATAAAAATGTTAAAAAATTTATAGTAATTTATATATTTTTTATACTTACCAATGACCCAGACGGGGATGGCCCTCCCATGAGTTAGGAACTCATACCTCCCTGCTGAGTACATAACGCTTTTCCAGGCACTGCTTGTAAGAATGACTTTTGGTGCCAATTTTGAGACCTCCTTGACACTGCGCATGCGCAGTGCAGGAAAGGTATGGAGGACCATATAGGACATGTAATTTTCGGTTTTAGATGCAAATTTTGGGGATTCGGGGATAAAATTTGTGTTTGGCCCTAGAATTTTAAGAGTTAGCACCAGCTAAGTCTGGGTCATTGGTAAGTATAAAAAATATATAAATTACTAAAAATTTTTTAACTTTTACCCTTTATCCAACCTGAATATCAGAAGACACTTGCGAAAACTTTCTTGAATAACTAAAAATATGTATATTTATGTATTTATGTTGCCTTGCAGTGTCTTAGTTTAAATAATATTTTATTTCAATGAAAAACAATCCTGTTATATGTACACATCGTGTTCAAAAAGATAGATGAAACAAAGCAAAATCTAAGTTAGTAGTACATATACATTAAATAACAAAGTGAACAACTTGTAAGTAAGAGTTTCGACAGTAAGCTTGGAACTTTTGTGAGTCGTCTCCCGGTATCTTCCTTCCAATATTGCTACAAAATCGGGTGATTCAGAGACAGGATTTTAACCAAGAAGAGACACTGAAACGGATATCTGAAGAGCATAACTAAACAAGCAGAACAATTTTATTTTTGAAAATTTCATGAGTTTATATATGTATAATTATGCACTTCTTATATTCCTTATCAAATCAAGCTCACTGCATGTAAGAAAAGATACAAAATTGAAAATAAAACCCTTGATTCCGCATTGATTTGAAAAAAAATTGCCCAAATTAACCCACTCCCCCTCCACACAACATTTTTCTTGAAAAATGTCAACTTTATAAATATTCATGCCTGAAATCTCCTAAACTGGTTCATGTCCAGTACAGCCGCTGTGGACTGATTGTAATCCATATGTGGGCAGTGATGTACATGGATGCATTCACCAGGTAATAAAAATCATCTGTACAACCTGGTGCTTCATTAATTAAATTTTTGATGATTATTCCTATAATTAGTGTTTGTAGTCTACTATTATTGCGTCCATGGAAAGAGACCAGTCCACGGAGAACGTACTGAACTCTTAGCTAGATTTTCTTGGGCATTTTGCTGTGATTATTATACCCCCGCTTCGAAGAAGTGGGGGCTATATAGGAATCGCCCTGTACGTCCGTACGTCCGTACGTCCATCCGTCCGTCTGTCCGTCCGTACGTCCGTCCGTACGTCTTTCCGGACATGAAATTCTTGTGTGCGCAACTCCTCCTACATTTATCAATCAATTTGAACAAAACTTTTCAGACATCATCACTACTAAGTGAACATGCGCATATTCCAAGATTTTTGTTCTGCGACAATTTTAACCAGGTTTTCTCCCTTTGACTTAGATTTATTGTGTCTTTCCATCCGAACAAATTCTTGTGTGCGCAACTCCTCCTACATTAATGAACCGATTTTGATAAAACCTTTCAAACATCATCTCTACTAAGTGAACATGTGCATATTCCAAACTTTTTAATCTGCGACAATTTTAACCAGGTTATCTCTCTTGAACTTTGATTTAATATGGGTTTCTACATGAAATTCTTGTGTGCGCAACTCCTCCTACATTTATCAATCAATTTGGACAAAACTTTTCAGACATCATCACTACTAAGTGAACATGCACATATTCCAAGATTTTTGATCTGCGACAATTTTAACCAGGTTATCTCCCTTTGACTTAGATTTATTATGTCTTTCCGTTCGAACAAATTCTTGTGTGCGCAACTCCTCCTACATTAATGAACCGATTTTGATGAAACCTTTCAAACATCATCTCTACTAAGTGAACATGTGCATATTCCAAACTTTTTGATCTGCGACAATTTTAACTAGGTTATCTCTCTTGAACTTTGATTTAATATGGGTTTCTGCATGAAATTCTTGTGTGCGCAACTCCTCCTACATTTATCAATCAATTTAGACGAAAGTTTACAGACATTATCACTACTAAGTGAACATGCGCATATTCCAAAATTTTTGAGCTGTGGCAATTTTAACTAGGTTATCTCCCTTTAACTTAGATTTATTATGGGTTTCTACATGAAATTCTTGTGCGTGCAACTCCTCCTACATTTATCAATCAATTTGGACAAAACTTTTCAGACATCATCACTACTAAGTGAACATGCGCATATTCCAAGATTTTTGATCTGCGACAATTTTAACCAGGTTATCTCCCTTTGACTTAGATTTATTATGTCTTTCCGTCCGAACAAATTCTTGTGTGTGCAACTCCTCCTACATTAATGAACCGATTTTGATGAAACCTTTCAAACATCATCTCTACTAAGTGAACATGTGCATATTCCAAACTTTTTGATCTGCGACAATTTTAACCAGGTTATCTCTCTTGAACTTTGATTTACTATGGATTTCTGCATGAAATTCTTGTGTGCGCAACTCCTCCTACATTTATCAATCAATTTGGACGAATATTTACAGACATCATCACTACTAAGTAAACATGCGCATATTCCAAAATTTTTGAGCTGTGGCAATTTTAACTAGGTTATCTCCCTTTAACTTAGATTTATTATGGGTTTCTACATGAAATTCTTGTGCGTGCAACTCCTCCTACATTTATCAATCAATTTGGACAAAACTTTTCAGACATCATCACTACTAAGTGAACATGCGCATATTCCAAGATTTTTGATCTGCAACAATTTTAACCAGGTTATCTCCCTTTGACTTAGATTTATTATGTCTTTCCGTCCGAACAAATTCTTGTGTGCGCAACTCCTCCTACATTAATGAACCGATTTTGATGAAACCTTTCAAACATCATCTCTACTAAGTGAACATGTGCATATTCCAAACTTTTTGATCTGCGACAATTTTAACCAGGTTATCTCTCTTGAACTTTGATTTACTATGGATTTCTGCATGAAATTCTTGTGTGCGCAACTCCTCCTACTTTTATCAATCAATTTGGATGAATATTTACAGACATCATCACTACTAAGTAAACATGCGCATATTCCAAAATTTTTGAGCTGTGGCAATTTTAACTAGGTTATCTCCCTTTAACTTAGATTTATTATGGGTTTCTACATGAAATTCTTGTGCGTGCAACTCCTCCTACATTTATCAATCAATTTTGACGAAACCTTTCAAACATTATCACAACTAAGTGAACATACGCATATTCCCAGATTTTTGATCTGCGACAATTTTAACCAGGTTATCTCCCTTTAACTTGGATTTATTATGGGTTTTCAAATGGGATTCTTGTGTGTGCAACTCCTCCTACATTAATGAACCGATTTTGAATACATGTTGCACATTGTAAATGGGTTTTTCCAAATGTAAACCATATATGTGTGGGCTCTTTAAGTATTCAGTGCTGTTCTGTGGAAGGCCACATGCAAATACAAATTTCAACAACAAAAAATGATCTTTATGTATACATTTCCTTATGGCCTTTGCCTACATGATCAGAAGTGCATTCCTCTAAAAACCCAAAGCGGGGGTATTAATCACCTTCAGTGATAGTTCTAGTTCCATCACTTTCTACAATCTTAAGTCTTGAAAAATTAGCCAGGGTCCACCAATTGTCACAATTAATCAATTTTTCCTCAAGAAGACTCTGGACCTTTATCTATGGGGAATAAACAATCTTAACTGAGCACAGGGTGAAATGAATGATAAAATATGTTTCTGCTGCCATTCAGCAAAAAAATATTTTGTACCCTCCCAAAACCACCCACCCACACTTTATTTGTCCTGGCCAAACCCCTGTACACTGGCAGGGTGGACTGGGCCAAGAAAAGTTACCAGGGAATGTACAAAAGGGGCCTGGGGAAATTTTGATTTTGCGAACTGAACGAATGCGGCTTCCTTGCATCTGAGTGATCAATGGCAGTCCACATAGAGAACTTCTGGATGACATTTTTGTATCATCTTCTTTGATTAGTCAACAAACATGGTTCTATGGGGGTTTGGAGGACCTGTCAGGAAGACCATGGTTTGGCCCATTGGGAGAAAAAAAATTTATTTCTCAATTTGAAGGACTGCTGTTTCCTTTCATCTGAGCGATCAGTGGTAGACTAGACTGCTGGTATATTGAAATGTCCTGTATGTGGACTGCCACAGGCTATCCACATACAGAACATTTTTAGCTCAACTTTGACGTAAGTCAAATTTGAGGTTATGCCATGGCCAGTCGTCCGTCTGTCCGTCAACAATTCAATGCGGCTTGGGCTAGAGGCCGTATTTATGAACCAATCTTTACGAAACTTCTTGAGTACCTTTGTTATCACCGTGGGACAAGAATGAGTGTTTTTGGGTGCGGTCCGAAATTCAAGATGGCCACCAGCAGCCATTTTGTACTTTAGTTAATGCAATCAGTTTTCTGTACAGAACTTCTGTATGAAAGTTCTGATTTGAATAAATTTTTGTATGAATGTTTAGTAACATGGAATACATCACATATAATACAGGTTTTTTTTCCCGTGCAGAAATTATGCAAATTAGATGAACTTTGATTTATTCAGTGCTACTTATACACAGTAAGTGCACATGTCAATACGGCTCGGGCTAGGGGCTGTATTTATGACCCGATCTTCACGAAACTTCTTGGGTACCTTTGTTATCACCTTGGGACGAGAACGAGTGTTTCTGGGTGTGGTCCAAAATTCAAGATGGCCACCAGTGGCCATTTTGTACCGAAATTAGGTTCAGTCGGTTTTTTGTACACAACTTTTATACGGCTCAGGCTAGAGGCCGTATTTATGAACCGATCCTCACAAAACTTCTTGGGTACCTTTGTTATCACCTTGGGACAGGAACGAGTGTTTCTTTTCAACCTACTCACAATTGTTTACAATTGGCTGTAACGTAAGTGCAAGCCCTACTTCGGAACTAACTCAAGCTTTTTGAGAACTTTTCTAAACAAGTTGGAAAAGCAATAGAGTGCAAAAGCACGAAAAAGATCGAAAAAAGGGTCGAGCGAGACTATTGCTCGAAATTACAGGTACTCTCTCTGCACGCCTCTTGCGTTTACCAAGCACATGCGCAGCAACCGTGACGTCAATTCCTTTTATTTCCGCCATTTGTAAATGGTCGGAAATTTTTGTGACTCGTGCTACTTTGCTGTTTTTCTTTGTGAACAACTTATTATATATGCTCTGCATTTCATTGTGTGCAAGTGGATTGTATCCTTTTATCAAGCTATCCAAATTGTTTTTGATTAATGTTATTTTTGATCATTATTGCTTGTTTCTTCACACTTAATCTTGTTTTTCCCCCACGTGTGAACACGACCTTTGTGCTGTTTTCCGTCGGTGGGAAGCTTGATTCCATTATTTTCTTTCATATAATGCCAAAGACTATTCCTTGTACCTCTTGCTTGCAAGTGAAGCATGTGGACGACTCTCATTCCACATGTGTCACTTGCAACAATTGCACTCAGGCCCAATCATGTGGTATTTGTGGGGTTTGGTCCTCTAAATTCTGGGCTTCTGTTAACAAGGTGGTTCTGTCCAGAGCTAGAACCCCTCGTTCTCGGGGTAAGGGTAGCCGTGCCGTAGCAGACATTTCTGCTGGTGCACGTGGTGACTCTGCCACACAGGATTCTGATCTGTCTTCTGTGGCGAGTTCCTCTGCAACTGTTGACGGTGCTAGTTCAGTGATACCTGACGTGGAGACCATGGTCTCTTTGTCTTCTGATGTCACTCTTGAGGCATCTGTTTTTGAAGAGAGCTTCTCCGAGGTCAGCTTGGTGACCCTCTCCGATCTGGCTCCTACACCGTCAGCAGTTGCTGAGGAAGTTGTTACTACAGATCCTATTCTGTCTGATGGTGGCTCTTCCATCTCCTCTGGGGATGGTCTACAGTCTCGGGGGACCGAGGCTGTATCTGCTAGTGTGTCTGTGTGCTCTCAGCCTCCCCTAGCCTCGCGGCGGGGCTGTGCAGGTTTGCTGTCTGCTCCGTCTCATCTGGCTAGGTTTGCTCCTAGTCGGTTGAGCCGGTTGGTTGCTTCGGCAGCGATACCTCGCCCCTCGAGTGAATCATTTATTGTTCCTCCTTCCCCTGCTAGTGTGCCGCCTAGCAGGATGGGGTTGGGACGATGGTATCCAGGGCCTGCTGTTCGGCAGCGGTCAGTGACAGCCCCTGTTAGCTGTCACTCTCGGAACCTTCATCCGGTGATTCCTCACTGTGTTCCTAGTCTGGGTGTCGATCAATGCTTGCCGTCGGCCTTAGAGGATGGGCAGTTGGGGCCGTCTGCCACGCAGAGGCCAATGACAGGTTCCTGTCATTCTTGGGACAATCCTCCAGTGTCTTCTCACTGTGTCCTAGGTCCAGCTACCGATTGACGTGCGCCGTCAGTCTCTTTCAAGGATTTGCAGGCAGGACCTTCTGTTTCGCAGAGGTCAGTGATGGCCCCTGGGCATCACAATCAGGACTATCCTCCGGTGTCTTCTCACTGTATCCCTATTCTGTCTGCCGATCGACGTTCGACGTCGGTCTCTTCTGAGGATTTGGGTTCTTCTACCAGAAGGGTCCATTGGGAGGACACTCCGTCGGGCGATTCTGCAGCGACGGATTCTCAGGGTGACCTGCGTCAGGCCGTTTTGGCGCTCGGCATCCAGTTCTCCCGATATCGGTAGTTGAATCTATGGTGGGCCTGTCCCGAGAGATGCTGGGTATGTTATCTCTTGCGGACCATGTCGTCGCTGCTCTGGCAGAATATTTTCCACCAGGGGAGTTTGATGATGCTCGGGTGCCTTTTCGCGTTTTGTCACAGGCTCTTATGAACTTGACACACGCTCACGCCTGTAACATGGCTAATTTGGAGCTGGCAGGCTGGGATGCGGTGTTGGATTCTTCTCCATCCCTTCCTTCTGAGCAACGTGCTGTTCTGAGGTCTGTCTCTTTGGTGGGACCTCAGTTGTTCCATGGTTCCATGGAAGCTGTTCGTGGTTCTTCGTCATTCGAAGGACCAGCTTTTGCTGCGACAGCTTGACCAACCTGCTGCTGTGCGTGGTGGTCGTTCCAGGCCCGCTAAGCGTGCTGCTGCGTCTGCCTCGTCGGCGACGTCAGCTACGCCTTCGGCTCTGTCTGCTCCTTCTGCACATAAGAAGTGCCGACGTGGCCAGGCTCGCTGGCAGCCTCAGGCAGGAAAGTCTCAGGACTCTGTCACTTCCCGAGGTGGTTTCTCCTCTAGGGGGCCTCATCGAGGCCGCAAGTGAAGGTTCTCACCCCGATTTGCCTCCAGTCGGGGGAAGGCTGTCGCTGTTTTACGACCGTTGGACAGAGATAACGTCGGACCCTTGTGTCCTCGACGTCATTCAATCCAGTCTGCAACTGTCCTTCCATCGGCCCCCCCAGTTTATCTCGGGTGCTCCTCCCGACTCAGGTCCCTTCCGATTCTCTGCGTCGGGACCTTCTGGTGCAGGAGATCGACAATCTCCTCTCCAAAGGGGTGGTCTGGAACACCCTTTCACCGGGGTTTTACTCAAGACTTTTCTTGGTGCCGAAGAAAAACGGCCAATTTCGTCCTGTCATCGATCTGAGTATCCTGAACGAGTACATTATAGCTCCTCGTTTCAGTATGGAGACTTTCTGGTCGGTTCGACGTTCAGTTCATCAGGGTGACTTTGCTGCCAGTATCAACCTGAAGGATGCCTACTTCCATGTACCCATTCATCTGGCGTCACGGAAATACCTTCGGTTCTCATTTCGGGATCGAGTTTATCAATTCAGAGCTCTCCCGTTCGGTTTGAACCTGGCTCCTTGGTCCTTCACCCGACTGATGTCACATGTGCTTGCTTTCCACCGTACTCAGTCGGCTGTGACTTCGTCAGCCTACCTGGACGACATCCTCCAACGGCACCACGATGCTGCTGTTCTGGAGTTAGATGTCTGGCAGTTTCTTTGCCTGCTAGCATCGCTGGATTTCAGAGTTAATCGCGAGAAGTCAGATCTCCTTCCTTCTCAGCGATTCCATCATTTGGGGATGGATTTTGACACTCTTCACAATGTAATGTCGGTTCCCCATCCACGGGCGACGATTCTTTCCGCCTTGACTCGGAACCTGCTTCAATCTTCCTCGGTCTCGGCCAGGACTTTCCTTCGGATGCTGGGCCTTTGCGGTTCGGTGACAGATCTCATTCCGCTCGGTCGCTTGTTTGTCCGACCTGTCCAACACTTCCTGTTGGATCATTGGCGTCCGAATGTAGATCAGTTGGACCTGGAACTCACTATTCCTCGGTCTCTGCTTTGTCACCTCCACCCTTGGGCCGATATTCCCTGGCTGACACAGGGTGTTCCGTTAGATCTTCCTTTGGCCGGTCGCATCCTTACTGTGGATGCCAGCGATCGGGGCTGGGGTGCAACGTTGGATCCTCTCGGGTCTGTCTGTGTGGGACAGCGAGCAGGTGGGCCTTCATATCAACCAGAAGGAGCTCCTTGCTCTTCTGTTGAGTTTTCGGCTTTGGATCCCTCATCCGTCGGACCATTTTGTCCTACTTCTTTCGGACAATTCGACAGTAGTGGCCTACATACGGAATCAAGGAGGCACACATTCGATTCCCATGTATTGGCTGTCTCGGGATCTTCTGTTGGCGCGGGATGTGAATGCTCGGGTGTCCATTCGACACATTCCCGGGCGTCTCAACGTCCTAGCAGACTCCCTGTCCCGAGGCAACAGTGTCCTTCCAACTGAATGGATGCTACATCGGCCGGTGTTTCTGGCAATTTGCGAGCAGTGGGGCCGTCCTCAGGTCGACCTTTTCGCTACTCGCTGGAATCATCAGGTAGAGACCTTTGTCTCCACTTGTCCAGATCCTCTGGCATTTGCAGTCGACGCTCTGTCTCTGGACTGGACAGGTTGGATCGGCTATGCCTTTCCTCCTGCACCGATTCTTCCTCAAGTATTAGCGAAGATTCGTGCTTGCAGTTGCAGGATTATTCTGATCGCACCTCTGTCTCCACAGAGGGTGTGGATCAATCTGCTGTGGCCTCTGTTGGCAGATCGGCCAATTCGTCTACCTCTACATCGCGATCTTCTTTCCCAGGGCCATCCCAGGAAGTATCACAACAACCTGGCGAGCCTTTCCCGCCTATCTTTTATCAGGTCCAGTCTCCGACGTAGAGGTTTTTCGAGACGAACATTGGAGTGCATTTCTGCATCGCGGCGACATTCCACTGGCATGACTTATGCTGCGAAGTGGAAGGTTTTCTGCCGCTGGTGTGCAGATCACAATGTGGATTACCGTGATCCGTCAATCGCACAAATTGCAGATTTTCTGGTATACCTTTTTGACTCCAACAAGGGCCTCCAGCCTATTACGATTAGGGGCTATCGGTCTATGCTGTCTGATACTTTCTCTTATGTGGGAAAGCGATGCATCGGTCGTAATCTTTTTCTCTCCAAACTCATTCGGCACTTTTCTTTGAAGAGGCCTCGAGTTTTGCGTCTTACACCCAAGTGGAACTCTGAGGACCTTTATTCTTTAGGCCCTCTCGTTGCTGCTTAGGCTGTTGTGCACCCTCGTTAAAATTGTTTTTATCGAGGTTGTGCTTCGCTCAGCCTTGTTCTTTTCAGGTGCATTCTCTCTATCTTCATTACAGGTTTCGCTATTGTTCTCTGCCCTCCTTGCTTTTCTTTCTGCTACTCTTGTTGGTATTGGTTATGTGATTCACCTCCTCCTATTGTTTATTCAGCCAATTGTAAACAATTGTGAGTAGGTTGAAAAGAAATTAAAATTTTTTAGTAAATTTTGTTTCTTAACATACCTACCACAATTATTTACCGGAGACCCACCCTCCTTGTGGATATCCTTGATATCGATGCCTCCCCGCTAAATCACAAACTTCTCGTTGGCGGAAATGCGGAATCACGTCATGGTTGTTGCGCATGTGCTCGGTAAACGCAAGAGGTGTGCAGAGAGAGTACCTGTAATTTCAAGCGCTGGTCTCGCTCGACCCTTTTTTTGATCTTTTTCGTGCTTTTGCTCTCTATTACTTTTCCAACTTGTTTGGAAAAGTTCTCTAAAAGCTTGAGTCAGTTCCGAAGTAGGGCTTGCACTTACGTTACAGCCAATTGTAAAAAATTGTGGTAGGTATGTTAAGAAACAAAATTTACTAAAAAAATTTAATTTTTGGCTGCCTTTGTTATCACTGTGCTATAAGAACAAATATTTTGGGGTTCAGTCAGACCCACTCTGGGACTCAAAGATTTCTTTTCTAGTTTAGCATCTGACTGTCGCTCACCTTTACAATACTTTACCTATACATTTGTTACAGGCTACATTCAGTATTTGTACAGACCGTTACAATACTTTATATGTACCTTTGTTATCAGGTCATTACCTAGATGTTTGTCATTGCTGTGTCACATACTATACATGTACATGTCTTAACAAGTTGAGCTACAGTGTCATTGACACTTTCATTGATATACAGTAGAACCTATCTTGAGAGACAACCCCTTTTGCCAAGCAAAAGTGGTCTCTCAAGACAGGTGGGGTCTCATTTGAGGTTTTCGCTAGTCAGTGAATGACCAACCAAAGAATATTTGTTGCAGAAATGGAAAAGAATTGATTTTTCAACTTTTTAGGTCACCTGACTGCAAGTCTGTGGAAGCTATTGCCATCACTTGGCGTCTGGCGTCCGTTAACTTTTGCAAACTTGACTTCTTCTTCTTCACAACCACTAGGCCAAATTCAAACATATATTGCAAAGACCATTTTTAAAATGTACCCTTTCTATTTCGTTCAAATGAAGCAGCTGCCATATTCGGACTTTGGTTAATGCCCCAAAAGCTTAAAAATCTTTAAAAATCTTCTCACAAACCACCAGAGGGAATGCAATGATATTTGGTATGGAACACCCTCCGCCCAAAATATTTCTGTTTCCAGAACCGGTGGGCCAATTTCAACCAAATTTGGCGTGTAGTATAAGTGGGTCCTAAGTAATTTATTGCTGCCCCCCCCCCCCCCCCACCAAAAAAGTTTTCACAGCCCTGTGGCAACCCAGGGGCTAAAACAGAAAAACATTTAAAACCCTATATTTCCCAAACCACACAGAACAGAGAACTGTTATTTGGTATGAAGCATCTTTAGGACAAGTAGAATGGGTTGGTTAAAAAATTTGCCACCCATTCTATCAGGGTGCCCGGTAGAGAGTATTGAAAAGATGATGAGTCAGCATTTTTGCAGTAAGATTTCTCTATACAAATTGTTAGAGTTTCCAATTTTATCTCTTCCATCAAATTCTGTCAACATCTACCTGTCAAAAATGTGTTATTTTGTTTTGTTAAGCGACAGGGAATGAAAATAACCCTGAAATGCTTTTAACCCTCTCAAGACTTTTACAAGTACAGAGGCATTGTTTGAAAAATTACAGTTAAAAGTACATAAATTGAAAAATGTTTTGAGATTATGATGCGAAGGGGCTGGTCCATCCAAAATAGTAATTTCTTACTTTATGCAAACAAAGTGTTCTCCTCTTTCTATCAGAATGATGAATGAATGGTCTTGTGCAACAAAGGTGCACAGGGACGGTTTGGGACAAGCCCCTTTTGACCCTCTTCGACAGTAAAATATTAATTTCGAATTATGTTTGGGCGTGGCAAAGCAGAAGTGTGGCTATGGTACTCGGTTAGCGGCATGTGCTTTTCTTGTTCTTTTTGTTCTTTTTAGATGGAGGAGTGTATGTTTTTTCTCTCGTGAAGCGGTGGAATGATTGATCCCGAATCTTTTGGGCTTCGAACTGTTTCTCTGAGAATTTGTCCAGTATGAGCTCATGAGTGTAGTCGTCTTTGTGGTCTCTTATGTATTTGGTGTATTGTTCCTTGGTGTCAATAAAACCTAGTTTTAGGCTTCCGAAAATCTTTATGGCAGCCTGAGCAAGTTGTTCAATAAACTCGACATACGGTAGATCGTCTTCCTCCTCCTGCTCAAGTGGTAAGAGCTGGTTGAAGGTACAGGTTTGGATCGATTGACATCCTCTGCCTCCCCCATCTCCCTGCCTTCTGACCTCTTGGGTGAAGAGGTTGGCATGGGAGGGGAGGGTGGTGGCGATTTGATGTTGGTCTCCCTCTCCTCATCCTGTTCCTCTGTCCCAGCTTTTCTCCTCTCAAGCCAGGCCTCCAAGCACCTGGTGTCCCTGTGCTTGGTTGATAGACTCTTCTTTCTCTACCTCTCCCCCAAAGAGGTGTGGTGGTAGTATCCTCCTCTGCATCAAATTCCAGCGTCAGATGGACGCTCATGCCTTTCATCTGGAGAGTCCAGTTGATCGGACAGGAGACATCCAGAGCTGACAAGGCCTTCTGTAATTTAACTGGAATTTCCAATTGAGCTCTCATGGTGAGCAATCAGGTCTGCACGCTTTGAAGTCAAAATTGAGAATGTGTAATGATATCTATCAATATTTTGAAATGAGTTATTTTTATAATAATTTACAGTTATACCTTGAAAAGTCTGTTTTTGTGCCTGTCAGGTTTTGTTTTAATAGAAAATAATTTTCAGTCACACTTCAAGTAAAAATAAGCTTACCAGGGTGTTTTAGTTTGCTTAATCCTCTTTGATTTTGTCATTGGCTTGGGAGGGGAGGGTGGTGGCGAATAGTGGACATAAACTAAGATTTTTTCAACTGGACCCTATGGCCCAGACATAGCTGGTGCTAACTCAAAAATATCGAGGGCCGAACACAAATTTTGCCCCCCATTCCCCCAAATTTGCATGCAAAACCGAAAATTAGAAGTCCTATCTGGCCCTCCATACATTTACTCTCTGCACATGCACAGATGCCAGGAAGTAACCGGAATTGGAACCAACCCCATTCTTTGTTTGGCCCTCTGTCAGATAACAACAAACTGACTTCTGTGCTTTTAAATCTCAGTTTATAATGATGCCAGACACAAATCAGTGGTTAATTTGGTGGATCCTAGGACACAACTGGATGAAGGAAAGAAGAAATGGTGGTTTGAAACGTTCAGGGCTGTAATTTTATAATATTTATAAAAATTAGTTCATGTTCCCCAATTTCGAGACATGGGCCTGACGACATCATTGTTGATAATGATTTTGTTCCCCAATTTCGAGACATGGGCCTGACGTCATCGTTGTTGATAATGATTTTTCCACTGTTTGTTAAGTATTCCTTCCCTACCCTCCCTTGATCCCCCCCAGTTAAACTCCCTAGCTTTTGGGCTTGTTTCATTGAAATTTTTCTTATAAACTTTCTTGGGAGTTTAACATGTTACACAGAATGTTTATTCTGTATATCCCCAGGGTTACGTCGTCACCCTTGGGGTGTTTAGGCTTTTTGGTCATGCATCATACATCCAGTGTATCGTTTTTTCTTCTGATGAAGATCTTGCCTTACATCAGATAGTTCAAAAATCTGTTACTGACTTTGGGCTGTGTTGCCTGGGGTCTTGTTTCCAGTTTTCATTCTGACATTGTTTACATTAACAATGCTCTTTTTATATACATAGTTTCCTATTTATTATATGGTAGGTCTGTTGTAAGATACATTAAATAGCCCGGTAGTGTAGCTGTTAATTTTTGGATAGAAAACTTAATTTTTGTCCACACTTGGGCTCTATTGGGCTACATTTGGGCAGTTTGTTCCCTTTGGGAACTTGGGCTGTTGTCAAAAATTTTCGAAAAAATTGTTTGTGTAAACTATTTTTCGATTTATATTTTGAATGTTTTTTGTTATGTATCTTTTTATAATATTTAATGTGGAGTTGGTGGGAGTACGATTGACTTAGTTTGCTTCATTATGAAAGCATATTGCTCAATAAGCAAGGCGAGGAAGTCTTTCCTCTGATTTACATGTTTTTTGCCTTGCTTGTAGTCGATGTACTCCCACTAATTCTTGCTCAACATGTGTTGCATGGGATGACAAACATTGGAGACGGGTGTCACGGTACGTTGTTAGCAAGGGGTCACTGCCGGTCTTCTCGCGGTGAGAGGCCCAAAAAGTCGTTCTAGTTTTTTGAGTTTCTATTTACAGAGGAACAAGAACATGGTGATGTTTACGTGACGCCGTCAGAGAGTGTGCTTCTGTCATCGCATTTAAATAGTCAATCAGAGCTAGCGGCTAAAGTGCTCATGAATATTAGACAGGGCGATAAACCACAGCGTGGTTTCAGCTCCCTGTCGCCAGCTAGCTCGACCAGTGAAGCGTTTACACCGTCCGAGGGTACCGTGACACCGGGTGTGTCCATTGCGGTCGAGGAGAGTAGAAAGGATAGAGCGAGCACTATAAAATAATACAGGCTCACCCTGCGATGACGAAGAGGAAGAAGCCGGCAAGTTCAGCAGGAAGCTCGGCGAGGTCTGAAGGACCGCGAGCGAGAGAGCCCCCTCTCTCTCTTTTATAACAACATCTGGGGCCAGATGTTGTGGTTCGGAACTTGTGTCAGTTGGAGCATATGTCCACGCCTCCCGTCTGGAATGCTCCGTTCAGTTCACAGCCGGGGTCGGCTATAGTTACGGCTTCTTCCTCAGCTTCTACCAAGCACACACGATCTCGCCTTGGCTACGTGACTTCTGATATCCAGCCTGCATCGCAGAGAAGGTCCACTCTTCGTCAAAGAAGTCACACCATACCGTAGCCAAGGTGACGAGGCCTCATTCATCGGGACGTCCGCAGAAAAGAGCCATCTCGGACACACTGTCCCAGGAGCAGCCGGCTGCCAAGCAACAGAAGACTGCTGCTCCTCAGGCCTCCGTAACGGACTTGCTGTCGCAGATTGCACAGATCATCGCAGCATCTCAGAAAGTGCAGAAGCAGCTGACGGCAGTCTCAGAACCTGAGCTGTCGGAGGTGCTGGGTTGGTCCAGTCATCTGCGCGTTCAGATGCCGATGACCGTGAGTATAATCTGATTCAGTCAGCTGGTGAAAGGGATTTGGAGTAGAATTACCCTTCCCTTTCGGAACAACATAGGGTGGCGATGGATCTAGTGCATCAATACTTCCCTGAGTTCGTTCCTGAGAATCAGAATGCTGCGACCGCTCGAAAGTAGCACTTTTCAGTAGCTAAGAGACGAGGCCTCATATATTGGGACATCCGGAGAAAAGAGCCGTCTCGGACACACTGTCCCGGGAGCAGCCGGCGGCCAGAATAGAAGACTGCTGCGCCTCAGGCCTCCGTAACGAATTTGCTGTTGCAGATTGCGCAGCTCATCGCATCATCCCAGCAAGAGCAGAAGCAGCCGACTGCAGTCTCAGAACCTGAGCTGTCGGATGGTGCTGGGTGGGTCCAGTCATCTGCACATTCAGATGCCACTAACTGTGATTTTCAACTGATTGAGACGAATGATGAAAGTGATATGGAGGGAGATTACCCTTCCCTTTTGGAACAACACATGGTTGCGATGGATTTTATACATCAACACTACCCTGAATTTGTTCCAGCGAATCAGAATGCTGCGACTACTTGCAAATAACTACTAGCATTGTTGGACGCTTACTTCATCCGGAAAAAGAGGAGGAAATGTCTATTCTGGTTAAGTATAGACAGGTGTCGCAGGCCTTTGGACTTTTAGACGACGCCATATTCAACTTTCCAGTGGAAAGAAGTAAGGCGGTTTCTTATCATCTTCCGTAATTTTACCAATTAACGGAAAATGGGGAAGATGTATTGAGAGTTCCTCTGTGTTTGAATGAGCAGGCTATGGACCTAGTTATGGCCTTACCTTCATCATTCCCTATTCGCTCGGACACAACTGAGATGGCATTTCTTCATTCAGAGCGAATTTAGTCTCAGTTTCTTACGCAGATCACCTTTAAGAACTGTGACGCAACGTCTCTACGGAAAGGAATTTGAGGACGTTCGTACCTCATTTAGAGTCCTTTCCAGGGCTATTATATTTATCACATATAATTCTGTCTTCACAGTTGCTAATTTTAATTTGGAGTTAATCAGACGTGACGGAGCCCTTGCATCGTCATCCTGAATAGATGACAAGGTGAAAAACTCTCTTCGGGTCGCTCTGGTTTCCGGACACTAAGTTTTTGATGATAAGCTTTCATTGGTTTATGACCAAGCTACAAAGAAAGCATCAATACTCTGCTCCTTAAGTCGGCATCTAATCGACCCGCAATAGCAGAAAGGAGTAAGGGAGGACGTCCTAGACAGAAAGTCATCTAAAAAGGACTCCTCGCGAGGGTATAGGTAACCCTACTCTAGGGATCGCCATACAGCGACTTGGATAAGGGGGTTAGGTTTGATCAAGACTACCAGTCAGATGCCCCTAAGCCATTGTTTAGATGGGTCGCTTATGCACATGTCCCCTCCAGTTATTCTTTACCCAGAACTGGAGTGTGAAAATGCATTCACTCAGGACCACTATTGTTTTAACGATCTAGTAAACAAAAGGTCCATATTGGGGCAGATATTCAGTGGTTAACTCAAAGAGTTCCGCTGCAACTGCCAGATCCGGCTCTCACAATTATGACGGGTATGAGTCAATAGTTTGGGGCAGACTCGAAGTTGCAGGGTTCTTGGGACCCTCAGCTCTTGGAGAAACACATAAACATCAAAGAATGATATCAATATTGTTAGCGCTACATCAATGCGAACACGCTTGTTCAGATATTGTTGGACAACTCGATAGTGGTAGCATACACTCATTCATTTCTGTTATGATAACTAACGGAGAAGAATTCTCATGTTCATCTCTCTATCCGCCATATACCGGGTCGTCTGAACTTACTAGCAGACTCGCTCCTCGGAAAGGTCGCCTGTTTCATTTGTATTGGACGCTCAACATGCGAGTATTTGGACAGTTTTGCTACAGTGGGATGACCCCATGATAGTTCAGTTTGTGACGCACTGGAACAATTAATAACCGTCATTTGTGTCGCCATGCCCAGATCATTGAGCACATGCAGTAGACGCTCTGCAGAATTCATGGGGATGAAAGATAGGATACGCGTATCCTCCAATTCATTTGATTCAGTAGATTATGTTTAAGATTAAACAGTCTTGTTGTGAATCCTACTAGTAGCACCTCTGTTGTCACAGAAACCTTGGATCAGTATTCTCAAGTATCTGGTATGGGACTCTCCCCAGAAGCTTCCTCCATGAGAGGGTCTTCTTTCAGGGGAGGGTTTATTCTCCACGTCCTTCTCCGCCCATAGTGGCATAATGGAGTCGGTTAGACGTGAAGGAACCATCGCGGTTCCTATATTTTTTGATAATTGACACAGGAACGATTAATAATGTGGGTGAGGAGATTTTGATATGACTTTGAATTCCCCCCACCCTCACACTCACACACACTGCCTATGTGTTTAGAGGCAATTTCCAGGCAAGACGTAGTTTTCTTCCTGCAAGCCTCATATAATTTAATACATACATACTATGCATTTGGGTTGTGTTCTATGGTGACCTCATGGGCACATCCGCGTTTTAGTTGGATTAGTGTCCTGTTATTATTTGTTGATTTGTTATATACGAGCGCTTATTTATAAATCATCACAATTAAATTGCCACTCTTGAGTACCTCGCAGGCTGCATAACCAGTTAACTGGTATTCAGATGATTACATGCCAATTATAAATGCTCTCGCTCATTATATTATTATGCTAACGCTTTATTGTATTTTGTGGACCTTGAAATCATAATCTATTTCGGGGGCGGTCCGTGTCGGAGCCTGTTAATCATACCTACTTCCATTTCTAGATCCAGGTTTCTATTATGTCTGTACTCAATTAGCATGTGTTTTTACGATCGTAGATATCGGATTGTACACGTTGGAGAGTGTTGTTACTGGAATTTATTGTACAGAGGTCACCTGCGGATTACCTAGGAAGTGTGTTTTTTTCTTCAGGAATCGTTCAGTGTGGCTCGATTGGATGTGTGTATGTTATATTTTTTTATATATCACCGGTTTTCGACATATCTGTGTACATTGTCTATGGTATATGTTATATAGCGGGCAATTTTATATACCGGGATCGTTGCTATAGCCTTAACTTCTGAAGTAGTGTTAAGCACCATTTATTAATCATGAATTAATACCTGAGTGCCTGTTCGACGATTATTTATATTGTTTTTTGGTACCGCTCTTATTGATTCCAGAGCTCTCCCCTCTTTCTTTTGAAGATTTCTTCAAAAGAAAGGTGGGGGGGGGGTGATTTTTACCTCTTCTCTGGCTTAAAAAGTATGTATCTATGAAGGAAGC
Source organism: Pictodentalium vernedei (assembly GCA_031216915.1). Taxonomy (NCBI): domain Eukaryota; kingdom Metazoa; phylum Mollusca; class Scaphopoda; order Dentaliida; family Dentaliidae; genus Pictodentalium; species Pictodentalium vernedei. Next base: position 247,721,046 of record CM062295.1, read on the forward strand.
TGTTTTATTCATATGATACGCCATCCTAATTTTTGGGGCTTAGTCCAGACTAGCCTTAGAAATTAGGAACTTGTCACATCCTATGTAGCATTGTCTTCATGCTTACAATAAGGAATTACTTAAATTGGGCTCCTTATTTAGAATATGTCTCCTCTATTACTGTACAGAGAGACAAACATGTAATTCCTAATTATTCTAAGTTCCTTTCGTCATGGATTGCAGGATTGGAATTATTTTTGAAGTCCTAGGTCCTCCACCTTTTTACGATTCAGCTATGTCTGGGCGATAGGGTACAGGTGGAAAAATATTATAAATTCAAAGTAATTTACATATTTTCCATACTTACCTATGGCCCAGACGGGGATGGCCCTCCCATGAGTGGACACTCATACCTCCCCGCTGAATTATTATGTAATACTCTCTTTTACAAAGAACGAGGTTGGTGCCAATTCCGGTTACTTCCTGGCGTCTGCGCATGCGCGAAGAGTAAATGTATGGGATTGGGGGGCAAAATTTGTGTTTGGCCCTCGATATTTTGGAGTTAGCACCAGCTATGTCTGGGCCATAGGTAAGTATGGAAAATATGAAAATTACTTTGAATTAATAATTTTTATACTTTTAAAGGGACCTTGATAAAAATTTCTCAGACTTGAAGAGTTATACAAATGAATAACAATGTAATTGAAAGCCAATTAATTTAGTTTTCAGACAATCTACAGTGAAAGATATTTGTCATACATGTGTATGATTTCACATATTAAGGTTTCAGGGGACAATTGCCCTGACAATTTTAGTGATGGGCAGATGTTCTGGTTACATTTTTGAACTATTCATTAATTTCTGGACACATTGCATTGATCTTAATTGTTTTTGATACTCTGAAATTGAAAAAGTTTTTTTTTTTGGTCTCTCAAAACAGGAGAAAAACACATTGCATTGATCTTAATTGATTTTAATACTCTGAAATTGAAAAAGGTTTTTTTTTGGTCTCTCAAAACAGGAGAAAAACTGAGTTTTTGCCGCAGTTTTGCCGTCTCAAGACAGGTGGTCTCTCATGGCAGGTGGTCTCTCATGACATGTCCATTATAGAATGAAACCAATCAGTGCATGGCCACAGTTGTCTTTCAAGACAGGTTTTACTGTACCAGCAAGCAGATCCAAGTTGCCTTATGGTCATTTTCACAAAATTTCCCATACCAACAGGTGTTGGGCTGTATAAGTTAGGGGGACCCAGGGGGGAACCCAATTGTGGGGTCGCCGGGAACTTTCCCGGTGGACCATACGGCCAGTCTGCCTCTGAACACTGGCAGTTACTGAAGGTTTTTTTTTATTTCTTGTAGATAATACATGATGCCTTCGATGAATTCCAGAAGGATTTAAGTGAGCACAATGAAGGAGAGAAACAGGACGATATGATGTGTTTCTTTAATACACCACCAAATATAAAACATGGTACAACAAGTTATATTGCCAAAGCTGTGATACGTTTCTTACTGGATGGTGAGCTAAAAACAGTGAATTCTGAAGAGATGTGTTGTGTTAGCTGAAATACAAAGACATCTGATGCCGCCAGCTTCTCCTTACTAAACAAGAGTTGTTTGCCTTTTTGTTGGAGCAACTGAAAGTGTTTAAACATCCATTAGGAAATACCAGGTCTCGGGAAGGTATAGGTCTTGATGCCCAGAACATGGTGTTGTTATTTGTCAGAAGTGGGCAGATGAGAAATAAATGCCTGAACCTTTAATCAGTCATTCAAATGTTTTGGCCAAATTGTTTTTTTGCAACAAGGAATTAAGCCTAAGAGGACAGCCGATTTTTATAAATTTATGCTACACTTCGACAGTCTACATCCTGTGGCTTTGTAGTTGTGTTTTTGACTACTGAAGATTTTTCTTGAAATGTCATTGCTATGTGTTTCGTGGCGAGATGATGTTTTGCTCATCATATATCCTCTGGTCTCTTGGTCACTATAGCATAACATGGAAGGGCATATTTCCAATTTTGATGAACTTTATGGCCTTCGAATGGATATCATGAAGACCATAGTCAAAATACCATGGCATTGGTTTTTAGTTTTGTCTTGTTTGCCTGTGCAGGCAGACAAGACTTCACTAGAAATCTCAGTGAAGCGCCACTAGTCTCCCATGCTGTGGTTTAAATCTTTACTTGTTTCTGGCAGATATTCTTGCCCTGGACAGCAAATCTCTTGCCTCTGTAGTAAGGATAATTTGGGCATTTTTTTTTTTTATTAAATATACCCTCAGAAAATTGAATCAAGGTTTTGACCAATGATTTCTTGAGATAAATTTCCAAAAGATTTTTATGAAATCTGGTCATGGCTGCTGTAAAGCAGCCATGACTAGATTTCATAAAAATATTTTTTTTAAATTACTCGGCAGGTTAAGAGTTAGTAAAAAGTCTGGAAAATTGTCCCGACCTTTAAGGGATAAAGAAATGGTAGCAGACCTATTGTTGTGTGGCAACTAGTGCTGAAACGGTTGACCTATTCTCAAAACTGGTTAATCACTAGCTGTTCTTACTTTGAATATGAGATTGAAATGGTTGGCAATTTGCAAGTAATAGTACATAAGACTGTTTGTATATGCTACAGTAAATATATTTATTATATGCTAGCCTATGAATTATTGCAAATTATCTAAAAGGTATTTCTCAATATCCATCGACTTGATGGATATCGAGGAATATCCCTTAGTAGCTTCCTAAATTACGTCACGCTCTGCCATATCTCGTTGCCTTGAAGGAACGATCAGCTGATCTTTGTAATTGTTTTGAAACGTATGCATTTCTCATCGAATTGGGCTGAATATTGTGCAATAAAATGTCCCATATCATATAATAAAAAAGAAAATCTCCTCTAGTTTAGTCAGTATCTGGAATTATCTCATGAGTGTGGACCTGAAAATTTTAACTTTAATGAGCGCTTGCGCGAGTGAAAAATAATATTTTCAGATCCACACAAATTTTTTCTGTAGCTTCCTAAATGACGTTACGCTTTGGCACATGACGTCGCCTTGAAGGAACAATCAGCAGCTTTTTGTTATTGTTACCTGCGTCGCCAGCGGCAGAGCAGGTCTAGTAACCGCTTGACTCATCAGTCCGTCTGTCCGTCCGTCAGTCTGTCCGAAACACTTCTTCCGTCAAAGTTTTCTTGGCTTCTATGAAAGGGAATGATTTTATATTTGGTCTGCTGCTTTATTATGATGAGTTGTATCATGTATCTAATTTTCAGATCTGCCGTGCAGCCACTTCCTGTTTGCCGATACTTTGAAATTTTACTGTACCCACTGAACATTGAAATTTCCATCAAGGTTTTCTCGGCTTCTATGCAAGGGATTGATTTTATATTTGGTCTGCTGCTTCATAATGATGTGTTGTATTGTGTAAGCAATTTTCAGACCTGCCGTGCAGCCACTTCCTGTTTGCCGATACTTTGAAATTTTACTGTACCCACTGAACATTGAAATTTTCCGTCAAGGTTTTCTCGGCTTCTATGCAAGGGATTGCTTTTATATTTGGTCTGCTGCTTCATAATGATGAGTTGTATCGTGTAAGCAATTTTCAGATCTGCCGTGCAGCCACTTCCTGTTTGCCGCTACTTTGAAATTTTACTGTACCCACTGAACATTGAAATTTTTCGTCAAACTTTTCTCGGCTTCTATGCAAGGGATTGATTTTATATTTCATCTGGAGCCTGATAATGATCAGTTGTATTGTGTATGCAATTTTCAGATCTGCTGTGCATCCACTTCCTGTTTGCCAATTCACTTGCATGCAGCGATGCAGGTCCTGACCCGGTATTGGTCTTGGCTTGTTTTAAAATTGTTTTCAGTCGAATTGGGCTGAATGTTGTGCAGTAAAATGTCACATAGCATATAATAAAGCGCTCGTAAAAAATAAAACTTTTAGATCCACACTCATGAGATAATTTCTGATATTCACTAAAACAGCATAGATATCCTCTTTACATTTCCTGAAATTTTCATTGATTATGTATACTTACTGATTCCATCAATCATTATGTATATAATCCCTGAAATTTTCAGGAAATATACATATTTACTGAAATCATGATTTGAACAACAAACAGTATTGTAGACATTCTTTATTGTGTCAGCTGATTAGAGATTTAAGTAATGTTGCATAAGACATACATATTTTCTGTAACATATATACACCACAGAATAGTTTTTGTAAATACTCTATACACAGACATTGCATGAGCTGTCAAAGAAATATAGGATATTAGAATTCTATGAGGTTGAGTTACCAAATGAACCATACAGCAAATAATTCCAAATTGGAATTTCATTCAGCATGAGTCAACACAATTCAGCAGAATTTTAGTGCATTTTTGTGTGTTGGATTGATGGGTATAAAAATTTGCGAGTTCAATTGAAATATAGATTATACGAATAAAGTGCCTATCATTATCGATATTTCCTAACGGTTTAGTTAATAACCACTTTTGGACCAATCTGCCTAACCGTTTCAGCACCAGTGGTAACTCACTATGAGATCAGCTACTTTTACTGCAAATGTTTGGCACAAGTTAAGTTGATAAATGATATTCAATAACATTTTTAGTTCAACACTGCACAGAAGGGATTAAAAAATGTTCTCCCAAATACTTTTTTTGTTCTCTCCACTATGAACACTTGTAAATACCAAAATGGGTACATTGGTTTTGGAAATGTAGAGGGTACCTAGCATTTTTGCGAGGATACCAATGATTATCTCATCTCATAAAAAACCTGCACAGGAAATACATATTTCTCAGGCCCACAAATGAGATAATGGATTGTATCCATGTGAAAAAACTAGATTCTTTCTTGATCATGCACGCCTCCGAAAAATTAGGCCTGTAAGTCTATCCAGCAGCTACAACGATGAAACATTCAAGACTCAAATCATCTGATCATTGTCTAACCATTTCTTTGCAACTTACCAGAAAAAGGTAAAAGGCAGAAAATAATGATCTATAACATGTAGATATGTGGATACAAATAATGATGATAAGTGTATATGAACGAGTACCCCAACTTTGGGGGGAGTGTCATTGGTTATGTCTAGAAAAATAATACCTACAAGGCACAAATCAAACCTTCATAGGTGGCTTGATAAGGGCATCCTGTGCTGCATTATAGGCAAGAGCAATGCAGCCACAGCACGTCAACATCTGACAATTAGACAAGTTATGAAAAACATATCAAAGTGAAGGGAATACAGGCCTGACAATTAATAGGGAAAAGTGATATATATTACATGTACAGTCCATTAAAGACCCGGTTTCCAGCGCCCCTGATTTCCAGTGCTAAACTAGGGGTGACGAATCCGGTTTGCATTACTATCTATAGTCAAGGCTGGGGTCAATTACATTCAAAGTAATTAATTACGATTACATGGGGAAAATGCAATTACAATTACTTGTTTTTTTTTTAAGTAATTAATTGCAATTACAATTACTTTTTGAAAAGTAATTAATTACTTTTAATTACTTTCAATTACTTTTCACAACTACAACACATGGATGGTGGATTATGACCAAATCACCCAGCAGGTGTAATTTCCATCCATCATAACACTGAGCTTGTTCCAATCACGCTCACATTTGTATAATTTTATTGACAAAAAAGCAAATACCTTCAGCACAAAAATTATTCATGACAAAATTATGAGATGCTATTTTGTTAATTAAATGATAGAAATGTGGCTGTTATTGGAGCAAGCTCTTTGAGCAAATACCTTCAGCACTAAAATTAATCAAAGTAAAATTACGAGATGCAATTTTGTCCATCACACATACATTTACCAGAAATAACTATTCAATGAAATATTATTACCTCACGACAAAATGCTGAGAAAAATTCTGAAAATTGTTTAAGATTGAGAGAAAATCTACATGGAATGAACCCACACAGGAACATAATTTGTAGTTTATTAAACAACAATTCAGTCGTGACAGGTAATAGCTGAAGTAAATGAGTTAGATCAGCAAGCCAAGTTAATTGGTTTTCTTTCAATACAGTTAATCCCCAAATTGAAACATTGTCCATAAACAAAAGAAACTAAACATAGTTTTTGATTATAGTGTTAATCCCCTAATTGAAACTCAAATTGGACAAGAGAAACTAAACATAGTTATTTATTTATTGGTGTTTAAGGTCACGTACTTATGCACAATGGCTAATCATGACCGTGACAGTTTTACGGGTGGAGGAAGCTGGAGTACCCGGAGAGAACCACCGAGCAATGACGAGCAGCTACCAGCTCCCCAACATCGTAACTCCGCACTGCAGCACAGGCAGGGTTAGATTGGTTGAAGACATGCGTACAATCGACATGCAGTATGCCTTAGTACATGGCGTCATCATGCCCCCATGTGGACCACCAGGGCGCCTTGCCCAAGGACACAATGCAGGAGTCCGAATTTGATTGCTCAGACGGTCACCCATCCAATGATTAACCGGGCTCGATGTTGCCTAACTTCGGTGATTTGACGAGAACCGGTTACCACAATGCTCCCTCTTAACATAGTTAATCGAGAATTTATTTTGCAAGTGTTGTCTGCTATCCACGTTGGGTAAAAGGTTAATTAATGATATAAATTTATAACAATCTCACCTTTAAATGAGTTAGAAAGTTTGATGTACATTTGGATGATCCAGAAATAACTGATGTGCAGTGTTTGAATCTTGCTTTTATAGTTCCTGTGGCATTATCTGGTATGTCAAAATGCAAAGTTATACTAGAAAGGTTTATAATGAAACACTGAGTGACAATAAGAATAATGATGAATGAAAAGTTTCAGACTATAGCACTGGGAAAATATCAAATGTAACCAATTAACCATGCTATCAGTACAACCTGACGAAAAAATCACACCGCGTGAATTAAATGTCGAACAGGCAAGAGTTGAATCAATCAAAAGAAAGTTATTTTGTTCAAAAATGCATAACCAAAAGAAAATTATTAATTTGACAGACGTATGTGTCGAAAAGGTGTCAATAATACATTTTAATCCGCAGAGTGCTATTCTGTTTTTGACACACTGACATGACCACCGTAATCCTGCCCATTAATTACTACCAACCAATGAGACGCCGGCACAAATATGTGTGACATCCCACCAATGCGCAGTGCATACTGCAAGAAAAAAAATTTTAATTTGTAAAACATTTCATTTATATTATTTTTCTGTTTTTATACGTTCTTGATATTTGTCATCATGTCTTGCTAATTGTCACAAGTGGGAAAATGAGGGTTGGTCAGAAAATTCAGGCAGTAGATGAGCTTGGACGTTGGGAAAACACACGTTTAGAAACATAGTTTTTGAAGACGGAATGGCCAAATTTGTTGTACACTTCATAGAAGCTGTTTTTTCACACCTCACATCTGTTTTAACACCTACTGTTAGTGGTAGCTTAATTGATAGTGGGCAACAGTGTAACAGAGAGCACAGAAACTGATAAACATTAATTATGAGTTTATTACTGTAACAACAAACAAAGAATAACAAGGCAGTCCAGTCATAAACCTGGTCACAAACAAATATTTGTTTCATCATTTTTCAATTGCCCAAGGTCCAAGAGCTGATAATAATCTTTTCTTAAAATAGTTGTCTGCTGGAAAATCTTCACCACCATTATTTAGCCTTTTACCGATTCCCCCGTCCCGTGTTACAAAAATTATTGTAGGATAAAATGCCCTCGGACATAATGTCATCATTCAAAATGCTCTTAGGACACAATACCCTCAGACAAAATGACCTCACAAAATATTTTTTTAAATTATTTCATATATATGTGAAACAAATAAGGGCCCCCAAACCCCCACAATTGGGATGGACATACCCACCCCCACCTCAGGATGGACATACCCACCCCCACCTCAGGCCTGTGATGTCAGGCAAAGGGTAAAATAAACTCTTTGATAGCTAATGTGAATCGAATTCGATTCACATTAGCTGTCAAAGAGTAGGCTTTCATTTATGGACGTAAGAGCGAGGTTGCCCCCCCCCCCCCCCCCCACCCCCCAAAGAAAGAAAGATGCAGTAGATAAATGTCTGCATCAATAGACCAGCACTTTTGCTTCAAAAGGTTCCCGACAAGGATATGCATTTATTTCAATCACGGTGTGTGTATGTACTCCCTTAAGGTTTCTCTTGGAATGGTGAATTTTAAATGGAACTTGGTTTCAACTACTGGTCCGAACTTGGGTGGGCAGTAGGTGCCTTATGTTTTGTACACAGCACGTGTTCGGACGTGAATTAACATTTTTGTTTTTAGCATACAACTAAACAAATAAGGCTAGAACCATTCTTCGTTTCCTGTTTGAAGAATATTTTTAACGTGCGTTATCTGGACCAAACATATTTCATTAGATTAAATGCCCTTTTGCATATTTCTTCAAATGTTTATTCACCACAGAACACAAAAGTTTTTAGCTTTTGCAGTGCTGAAAATCCCAGTAGCCTAATTATGTTGTTCATTTGAATTTCCTTGTTGCCTGGCATGCTGATTGAGATTTTAGTAAAAAGTTTTGCCTGTGGAGTGGAAATTCACTACCAAATGCATCAGTGAATTTAACCCACATCTGGGAAATTCACAGTTGAGTAACTTTAGGCCTAAGGGCCAGTTTAATTTGGGAGTGCTGTATTTTTCTTGGATGGGATCGAGATAGTAGATGTGTGCGGGTTTGCATGGTAGCACTGGATGACAGTTAAAAATGGTGGAGAGGGGGAGGGGCTGCCCAGGAAATTTCAGCAATTTTGAAAGTGTTCCACAACAGTTCTTGTTACCCTTTATTCAATATTCTGCTTCTTTGCTTCTTTTCCTGCACAAGCTTCCCACTACAATATTTACACCATGGTCCTTAAGATGCAGAAACACTTCATTTATTCTATCAACAACATCATTTAATTAAACACTAACCAGCTGGCTTGTTTGTTGACATAGTGAATGTAGTCCCAGCAGTCAATGTCAATCATTACCAACCAGCCAAGTGTGAAAGTCTGTTTATAGAGTGACTGTGGTTATAATTAACTAATCACCTGTGATTGGGTTTTTAATGGACTGTCTGTCTTGTAACCCATACTCCTCCTTCGCCTAGACATGTGAAAATTAATCATCTACAGTCACTGAGGGTCGAAAGGGGCTTGTTCTCCATACCGTCCCTGTGTGCCTTCGGCGTGCGAAACCATTCCTTTCGTAACCCATACACATCATTCACACATCTGACTTCAGAGTGTGAACACCTTGCCACATTGACCAGAAATCATGGACACACTGGATTTACCAGCAAGACTCATTAAGACCATTTCAGCTCTGGGCGTTCTTGCCCTGTCACCTGGACTGTCCAGGAGACAGGCAAGAGAGTCCACCTGAGCTTGGAGTTCATCATTGAAAAGAACAACACCACCACACCTTCTTCGGGGAGAGGTAGCACCTTTTGTGAGAGGAACCCCTCTCACACTGGTCCTCACCCGATGAAACCTGGCCCTGAAAAGAAGAAAAGTAAGAAGAAAAAGAGCCCATCCACCAGACGCCGGAATGGCCGGCGGCTGGAAACGTTTCTGAAAAGGAAGAAGGAAGAGAAGGCGGAAGAGAAGGCGGAGGAGGCCACTACTATTTCCTCCCCTCCAACTCCTGTGACTCCTATCCACTCTCCAGATGCCTCTCCTTTGAGGGGCAACCTGGAGGATGGCGATGTCACCAGCGAGTCGGAGACGGAAATGGAAACTGACTCTCTGAAGTCTCCCTCTCCAATTTCAACCCCCCTTCCGGATCAGAAACAGGCGTGGATATTGATACAGCAAATACAGGATGAAATCAGAGAAACAAAGAAAGAATCAGCTGAACGCACCAAGAATGCTACAGCACTCCTGGAACAGCGCGCCAGCCACAGCACTCCTGAAACAGCCTGCACTCCTCCTGAAGCAGCCAGGACTAGACCATTCCACCATAGTCACTCCTCCATCATCAAGAGTCCAACTACACCAACAACCACTACTGTCTCTACTTCTCAGCCACCTCCACCCAAAAAGAAAAGCAAACGCCATAAACGGCGCTAAACTGTCAAAGAGGGTTGAAAGGGGCTTGCTCCCCAAACCGTCCCTGCATGCCTTCAGTGCGCGAAACCATTTAATTTGTTTGTAACCCATATCATTGCATATGCTTAGGTTTAGTTAGTTTAAACAAAAAAATTGATGCATGAAAATGGGTATCAGTCTTTGTTACATTTACCAATGAATAACAGAAAAGTAATGGTCACTTCCCTGAGAAAAGGATGACCAGAATTCTTCACAAAACATTCCAAAGGTATATTATTGAAGAAATCTGCTGATATCCCTTCTGGATTTCCTTCAAAACTGCTGTATTCATGATAGATTGTGATGAGTAATTTCAAATCAAGTCCACTATTGTTAATGGAAATGAGAAAAGTGATTGTGCATGTCCTGCAGGTATTGGACAATGGATCACTGTGCAAACTGGTACCCCAGGACACCAAGTTGTGGGTGATTCCCCATGGGAATCCCAGGAAGTGAAGCAGAGCATGTTTATTGTGGTAAACAGGCTCTGTTTTAGTGGTAAAATAGGACCCGCCACCAGTTGTTGGGGTGGAAGTCCTCAAAAATGGGCATCATGGGTAGAAACAATTAACTAAACTTGACTATATCATCATGTTGTGGTCATGATTAGCCATTGTGCAGACATATGTGACCTTAAACACCAATAAATAAATAAAATGTGGGTGCCACATGTGGCACCTGATCAAACCAGTTTGGTCTGGGTTTTTTTTGTCTTTTCAGACTCTCTAAAGTTTCTTTTTCTCTTGGGATCCTTCAAAATCTCATTTATATGGGAGTAATTATATAAGGTTAAGGCATGTGTGTTACTTTGGTAAGTATATTAAGAAATAAGATTTGGTATAAAATTTTAAATTACCTGCCAGGTAGGCCATTTTTAAACAGAAGCAGCAAGTTTACTTTCCTATTTTCTACACAGTGTTCAGAAGTGAGTTTAAATTGTTGTAGAATAAGAAATTAGGAGAGAAGCATCAAAGAACAATATTTTCAATGAAAATTCCACATTTTGGAATTTTCATAAGTTAAATTATTTGGATTATTTTATGTTCTGATGTTAAAAGTCATGGTGCTGTGAAACTGATTCTCTCTATCTTCTGCCTGGTAGATACTGAGTTTCACAACTTAAAGTGTTCCCAATAATTTACAGCTGAGCATGGGAACATGGTGGCTCAGTGTTTAGAGACTTGGGACATTAAATCAGAAGGTTGACAGTTCGATCCTGACCCATGCTATCTGCACACTAAATCCTGATTGCCCATGTGGGGGCATGGTGGTGCTGTGTACTAAAGCAAACTGCATATCAATGGTGCACTTGCCCTAATCAATGCAAACTCTGTTTGTGCCATATTAGTAAGTTGGAGAGACTTGACAATTGCTTGCCGCTGCTCTGTGATTCAGTCCTGGTACTCTGGCTTCTTCCATCCATAAAACTGTCTGACATGATATGACCATGATATGACCATGGGTGATGAAAGTATTATTCAACCCCAATAAACAAACAAACAGCTGAGCATATACAGTGGAACCCACTTAATTGGATATCTCTTAACTGAATGGCCCTGTTAATTGAATATAGTTTCCCAGCACAAAACCATTTACCATACTCCCAGTACAAATTTGACCTGTTAATTGAATATAGGTTACAGAGTAAACTCATGTTAATTGAATAAAAAATCTTGCAACCTGTCGAGAAATTACCCTGACTTTCCCCAATTTTCCTTTGTTTGTAGACCTATTTGGCCTGAGTGCATCCAATACAGGCATTTAATCTATTATATCTTGTTTGACAGAGCTCATGGAGCTCTGTCAAACAAGATATAATAGAATACATGCTAAGTTTATCTCTGGAACACAGGAAAGTGAAACAATCCCTGTTAATTGAATATTGTTAATTGAATAATTTCCATTGGCAAAGTGGATATTCAGTTAACAGGGTTACACTGTAATAAAATAGTATTTTTACAAGTGATTGATTTCATTGAAGCATTTCAAATTTTAAAGGGTATTGGTATGTGCCAAAAATATTTCCAAAGCATTTTTGCTAAAATTAAATATGTTTTAACCCTTGACCAGAATCACAGGCAGCACTTGCTGAAAAATTTCTTGAATAATTAAAATTTGTCATTCTTTGTCTCCAGTGGTGCCGGACGCATGGGGGCAGCTGCCTTTTTTCACTGAGGCAGGGGGGGGGGGGGGGAGGAGGGGGGCTTACCCTTTGTTGGGATGTGTTTCAGGTATAATGACAGAGTTTAGTTGATAATCACTATACGGAGAACCTACACAATTGGTGGGGTGATTTCTAAACTTTTATAATGCCCCTTGAGTGGAGCAAGAGCAAGGTAACATCAGCAATGATGTGCAGATAGCACCTTGTTTCTCTCAAGGGTTGATATGTATATAAGTAGTGTTGAAACATTTGGGGAATTTAATGGTCAATCAGCCGTCGGCCATTAGTCAATTAATTGACTAGACACATCACCACAATGTTGTAGTATACAGGAAGGGGCAGGCAGCATCCATAGTTATAACCAACCTGATGATAAAATACCAGCGATTTTCCACTTATATCTTCATGGTCATGGTTTATAACTCATTTTAGGTGAAAATAATCTGTGCAGTATGCAGGAATCAACTGTTAAATGTCTCCTCTCATATTTTAAATGTATATCAATAATCAAAATAGCCTTTAAGCTGACATAATATACTGGAATAATTTGAGAATCTTGTCGCAAATAGGAAGCGTTCCCTGTTTTCAATTGAACCAGTGTCTGTGTCATATAATTTTGAACAAGAAAAGTTCTGACCGTATCTGCCGACTGTTTAGTGCCCAGTGAATAGACCCGAAATAATCAAATGATGCAGAAGATACCTCATGAACATGATAGGCAATCATATCCTGGTCATGGGTTAGTATACTCAGTTGGAAAATAAATTGAGGCCATTGAAAATAGCATGATTCTTTGGTGTATTGCACAGAACATCCCCACAAATTTCATTTATCCTATACACAGCCTGAAAATAAGCCATCTGACATTTGCAGAATGAGGTCCCCAGAGGGTGAATTTGATGATGTTATCCCATACAGTGGGGCCAATTTATCCTCTTGGTACCTCTTTCTGTTTAGTTTTGAGACCCTTATTCAGATTGAAGTTCACAGATGGTAAATTTCGTGATGCTACCCTGCTTTGCAGGGTAGCATCACTAAACCCACCCTCTGGTGACCTCATTTTGCAGATGACTGTCTGCTTATTTTCTGGCTTGCCTACACATGTGTTACAGTGTGATCATCATGTTATGAAGTAAATTATGATTGAATAACACTTGCGTGTAGGTAACTACACAACTTTTGCGTATGGGTGATGATGTGTTGTGGTTGGTAGAAGGGGGCAACTATGTGATCGTTGATTTTCCTATCATTTAATAATGAAAACCTAGTTAACGTTGATAAGTTTATTAATTGTTTCAACACTATACATAAGGAATAATGTGTATCATAAATATCACATTACAATTTATATGTTATAAACTCCCAGTCTTAATTCTTACCCAGAGTCGAGTGCCCTTTTTGATACCCCTGTCCTCCTTTCTCTCAGATGCTTCTGATGACCTCTCATTGGAATGAGCTTGGTGAGATCATTCCAATGAGGGGTCAAAAGCAATCTTTTAGGGACAAAAAATAATAAAATTTGAATGCTGATTTTTGTGAATAATGCTGACTGATTTTTTTCTGTTATATTGGGTGAAGGGTTAATGTCTATAAAGATCTTATCTGGTGCTCAGAATGAGAAAGGAATAAAATTACAATGTTATTATGATACAGCTTATTCCGGGCGAGTTTTGAAACTTTTTTGTTAATTTATTGATAGTTTTGTTAATGTATTTTGCTTTGAATCTGTTTTTTTAGGGTTTTTGTTTTTGATTATTTTTTTTATTTCCTATAAATTTATCCCATGTCCACCGATACAATCCAGTCTTCCATGTTTCAGTATGGCAGACGAAAACTGTTCATAACATTAATTATATGTTATCATCCAGGCACTGTTCTGTTTTGGTTTATATTATCACCTGTTTCATTTCAAAATATGTCTCTTAACCCTTCACCCAGCCTGACACTTGTTAAAAAACGGTCTCAATTAACAAAACGTTTTATTTTTTTTTGGTGTCAAAAACAAAACTTATGACCAATTATTGGAATGAGCTCTGTCTGTAGAGGGAGGGGGCTTAGGTTATGTATTTGAGACAATAAATGAAATAATAATAAAATTTTAATGGTTGAGGGTTTTTTTTGTGAAAAACCCTGGTTGATTTGTAATGGATCAAATGGTGCTGAAGCCTGAAGAAGGTTTGAGTATTTGGCCAAAGTATTAAAATTTGTAATTTTTGATAAAATAACCTTTTGAGGACACAGACTTATTATATTTGTAAGAACTATCAAAAAATGAAATAAGACACTTTTCTTTAAAACAATAAATGTTAATGTGGAATCTACAGTTTAGAGTAAAGCCACCCTCACCCTCTCCCCCATGAAGCAGTGCTTGTTTATTGTGGTAAACGAGCTCTGTTAAAATGGGACCCAGTCACCTATGCTTGGGGTGTAAGTACTCTAAAATGGGTATAAACGATTGACTAAACTTTCCTTTATCGCTATGTTGCAATCACTATTAGCCATTGTGCAGAAGTATGTGACCTTAAACACCAATAATTAAATAAATGAATTAGAGTAAAGCACAATTTGGGCTTCTAGAACTGAACCAGGTAGGCATTTAAAAAAAATATATTTTTCAAAAAGTTTCAACAAAACCCCATCATGTGACCCTCCCATTGGAATGAGCACCAAAGCTTCTTTCAATGAGGGGGTCTCATGATATGGTTTTGTTGAAATGTTTTGAAAAATTTTAAAAAAAAACAATAATTAAAATAATAAATTTTGACGTCCTGTGCATTGGGTAAAGGGTTAAAAGTGAAAAAAATGTGACGACATGAAAGAAAGATTCTGTTAAAAAGTCATTACTGCCTAGACATGTTTTGAAGAAAAACAAGAGGGTTAAACAGTCTTCAGTACAAGCTAAAATAAGTTGTAGTGTAACTGCAATAAACTAAGTATACCGTGCTCCAGCACTGACAAGATCAGAATCTGACATCATTTTCTAATGACAATGATGTCAGCTTCTGGTCTTATCAGTGTAGGAAGAGAAAGATACATAGTTTATAGTGGTTATCCTACAACTTATTTTGACTTGTACTGTACAAGTGATAGCACTTAGCACTTTACCAAACATGATTAAACAAACTCTTTCCAATAAGGGATAATAAGCGATGTTTAGGAAGCGAAACTTGCAAAAATCACAAAACTGGAGTGACAAGTTTAATGTTTATTGGGTCGAATTGTTAGCAGAATGGTTAGTCATGGTTGTTCACATCAAAGCTTTCACCTTTTGTATTTTTTTGCCAAAGAATTAGTGCTCAATTGTATTGTTCTAGAGAAAATAAAAGCATACTTAATGGTATGAAACTTTATTTTGTAACTTGTTGATTTTTATGCAAGTAATTATAAAGATGTCATCTGGAGTGTGTACCCAAGATGGAAGGTTCAAGTAAATGGGGTACGGGAAAAAATCCTGTAGGAAAAAAAACAGTGGAAAAAAAAATCTATGGAAAAAAACTAATAAAAATCGTGTGGGTTGGAAAAATATTTTTTCACTTTACCAGGGTTCCCACAGGG
The DNA here is from genome assembly GCA_031216915.1 of Pictodentalium vernedei. Lineage (NCBI taxonomy): Eukaryota > Metazoa > Mollusca > Scaphopoda > Dentaliida > Dentaliidae > Pictodentalium > Pictodentalium vernedei. The sequence goes on from CM062295.1 coordinate 247,736,873, forward strand.
CCTTGCATTCAAGGAATGGCCTTGAATTTGACTAACTATCATTCAAGGCATTGAATCCTGGAAAATGTGTTGGGAGGCCTTGAAAAGCCTTGAATATTCATAAAATAAAAAATGCTAATGAAGCACTTAATCATAACTATATACTTTTATATGTCAAAGTAGGATAAAGCATAGTCATAACAAGGACCCTTCTGGTCATTACCCCCTCCTCCCACTTCCCTACAAGGGAAGTGGGAGGAGGGGATAATGACCAGAGTAATGACTGGGGAGTATTAGTTAGAATTAGTGAAGGTAGGGCCTTGAAAATCCTTAAATTTGGCTATTGTGGGACCTTGAAAAATTGGCCTTGAAGAGTGTTGAATTGTATCAGTCCTTGCCTGCAGAAACCCTGTTTACTTATGATCCAAAGAAAATAAATAAAACAAAGGAAAATAGCAATACTTTAATCCATGTGGTTCAGAAAAATATACACCACACTAGCACGTGAGGTAGAACAAAATATAGAAATTTATGACCACCTCATTGGAATAAGATAGGCAGGAACATTCCAATGAGGGTTCATAAGCGATGTTTTGGAAGAAAAAAATGAAAATTTTCTGATTTAAGAAAATGATTTGCAAGTGTCATCTCAGATTTGTTCTAGGCAGGGTGGGGACTAACATGGCTATTCAGAATGTTTTTAAATAAGAATTGGCTCTTGAAAATATTAGAAAGTGTTCCAGTATGCAGCTAAATAAGAAAACGGAAGGTAATGGATAAAATGTTCCTTCATTTGATATATCCACAAAATTTCTTATGGAGGAAATGGATGGAATGCCTTTATGTCTCTTGCTGAATGTGGATACATCACACTTGAGTTTGAATTTTCCATATGACCAGACAAACATTAATATTCATCCAGCGAACCCATTAACATTGATGTTGAAATATCAAAATTTCAACCTGAACATTTCGCCCATAATGCAAATAGGAATTTTTAAAATTTAGTTTTGTTTGACAGGGCTCACTGAGGGTTAATGTTAGATACCAGTAATCTCATCCCTTTTGGTGTTTGACACTCTTACACACCCATATTGAGTCATTCTGTACCTCCTATAAAAAGATTAACCCTTTACCAATGCACACAATATGAAAATTTGTTCTTTTACTTATTGTTCAACAAAACCATATCATTGGAATGAGCTATATGGGAGCATGGAGACCGTGTGAAGTAAGGCATAGTGCGCGACAATGGTGCACTTGCCTTCAACTGATGCTAAACCTTCTTGTGCCAGGTTTAAAGTCAGTTGACATGGTCTGCCCTTGGCTTTTGAAAATGTCACTATCTGGTTGAGGGCTAAATTATTTTTGGTGGTCTCAATTTGTTTATCAAAAGTGGTTTCATTACAAATTGGCACAGACACAGGTACTCTCCAATAATTTGTTATAAAACAAATTTATATAAACAAAATTTTATTGTGTGTGTCTGAATATGAAACATGAGCAAGGAAATTGTAGGCTTTTGCTCTGGTATCCTTATTTTTATGAAAGTCCTGATAGTGGCTTCTGGCACTCAACCAGTTAAAACCCCAATAAGTAAAAGTTTTCTCCTCAGTTTGGAATTCTGACATAGTGTATTGCTAGTCATTTAACCCTTTACCTAACATGAAAAACAGATGACACTTGCAAAAAAAATTCTTGAATAACTAATTTTTTGTCTCAAAAACTTTTTTTGTCTCAAAAACTTAGGTTATGACCCCTCATTGGAACATGCTGGACAAGCTCGTTCTGATGAGGGGGTCATAACCTATGTTCTTAGACAAAAAAAGAAAAAATAATGAAAATTAATTGGCGATTTTTGAGAATAGCGCTGGTCGGTGTTTGCCATTACGTTGGATAAAGGGTTAAACTTTACTTTCAAACAAAGACAACAAGAAATTAAACTTGGTCCAAAGTGAAGAATACAGTCACTGAATATTCATGTAGTTTTGAAGCAATGATTCTTTGTGTCAAAATTGCAATTGGTGTGATGTTTTGTTCCAGTTGCACGTTGGTCTCCATGCAGTAAATACAGTGGAGCCCAATTAATTGGATATATCTTAACTGAATAACCCTGTTAATTGAATATAATTTCCCAACACAAAACCATTTACCATACCTCCAGTACAAATTTGACCTGTTAATTGAATATAGGTTATAGAGTAAATTGCTGTTAATTGAATAAAAAATCTTGTAACCTGTCAAGAAATTACCCTGATGCTTCCCAGTTTTCCTTTCTTTATAGACCTATTTGGCCTCAGTACATCCAATACAGGCATTTAATCGATTATATCTTGTTTGACAGAGCTCATAGAGCTCTGTCAAACGAGATATAATAGAATAAATGCTAAGTTTACCTCTAGAATACAGGAAAGTGACACATTCCCTGTTAATTGCATACTCCTGTTAATTGAATAATTTTCATCGACAAAGTGGCTATTCAATTAACAGGGTTCCACTGTATTTGTATTTGTTTTACAGAAAGACTCAAGTTTGAGATATCTGGCTGCCTGCAAACTGCTAACCTCAGATCAGAAATTGATAATAAGCCTTTTCCAGACAGTTTTATTTACAAACATCACCATTCAAATTTTATGTTTTATAACCCCATTTTAGCGTGGGTATATAGGGATCCTTGTGTCTAGATCTGTCAGCCCCTCTGTCCATCCATCAGGTAATCCATCTATCGTGCTGTCTGTTCCAAACTTTTATCTGCAATAAGACTCACAAATTCCATTGGTTATTTTTGATATTTTATATGATGAATAACTGGTGACATGATCTTGCACATATCGTTACACCACTGTTGCTGCACCTTATTTTTCAAGAGTTATTGTCCCTTTCACTTAGATTATTGAAAAAGTTTGTCTCGAGCTTTTTTCTGTCACCAGTTGATATTTTATGTGATGAATAACCGTGATATGAAGTAGCACATATCATTATGCCATGTCACTGTACCTTATTTTTCAAGAGTTATTGTCCTTTTTCACTTACATTATTGAATAAGTCTGTCTGGAACTTTTATCTGCAATTAGTCTAACACTTTTCATTGGATTTTTTTTACATTTTGTATAATGAATAACTGATCTGAACTGGTGCATATCGTTCACCTATGTTGTTGCACCTTTATTTCCAAACAGTTATTGTCCCTTTTCACTTACATTATTGAACAAGTCTATTGTGACTTTGTATCTGCAACTTGTCTTAGAATTTTAATCTGATTGATTCGATATTTTGTATTCAGAACACCCATGATTAGAACATCCATCCATCAATTGTTGTTGCCATATGCAGATTTGTGGACTGGGCAAGCCTGAAAATAAGCAGACTGTCATCTGCAAAATGAGGTCCCCAGAGGGTGAGTTTGGTGATGCTACACTGCACAGCAGGGTAGCATCACAAAATTTACCCTCTGGGAACCTCAGTCTGAATCAAGGTCTCAAGCCAAAACAGAAAGATGTATCTTGAAGATAAATTGGCCCACTGTATGGGATAACATCAGCAAATTCTTCCTCTGATCCCTGTTGGAACCCCGGGAAGTGAAGCAGTGCCTGTTCACTGCGGTAAACAGGCTCTGTTTTACTGGTAAAATAGCACCCAGTCACCAATGCTTGGAAGGTGCAAACCCTCTCTAAAATGGGCAAGATGGCTTATTAACGCTCACCCCTGGTCTTTAGTTGATACTCAGGTTGGCAGGCCTGAAAATAAGCAGTCTGACATTTGCAGAATGAGGTCCCCAGAGGGTGAATTTGATGCTGCTATCCCATACAGTGGGCCAATTTATCCTCTGGGTACCTCTTTCTGTTTAGTTTTGAGACCCTGATTCAGATTGAGGTTCACAGAGGGTAGAGGGTAAATTTAGTGATGTTACCCTGCAATGCAGGGTAGCATCAATAAATTCATCCTCTGGGAACCACATTTTGCAAATGACAGTCTGCTTATTTTCTGGATTACATGTTGTGGTCATGATTAGCCATTGTGCAAAAATATGTGACCTTAAACACTAATAAAGAAATAAAATAAAGATTCACACTCTGGAGACCCCATTTTGCAAATGACAGGTTGCTTATATTCAGGCTTGGGACTGGGGTGCAGCAGGGAAGGTGATGGGGTATTTTTGTGTCATTCAGAGATGACATTTACTCTAGATTAAATTATTGCTTCTAAAACATAACTTATGACCCATGGAATGAGCCCCATCAGGCCCATTGCACTTTAAAGGGCCATAATGTATGTTTTTGAGGAAAAAATGAAAATCTTCAGTTTTTCAGAAATTTTCTTTGGCAAGTGAGGTCATTGAGTTGTGTTTGGAAAAGGGTTCATTATTATTTTATCACATAGCAAACAATGCTTTTATTATATGACTATGTAACGTAACTGCTAAATATCACTACTGTTTGATGATCTTTTCCTGGTCCCAGGAAAATCCACAGAGTGGAATCCGATTCAGTATCACGAAGGTATGGCAGACTATTTATGGGTGCGTTCGAATTCACATAATTAGCTGTTCCAGTAGCAGAGAGTACTTTACGCTGAGCTGGAATGGGTGCACTTGAACAGCAATCCAGGGTTTTTATCGTATTCTTGATATTTTTTTTATCGTATTCATGTGCAATGGGGTATTCCCTGGAAGTGTGCACCTGTTACAAAAATAGTTCTTTTTTACTTCAATCCAATTTACCAAAAAGGTTGGAGGAATTGTTAATGCCAGCATTGGCATATGATGAACTATAAGTCATATAATAAATCTTTTATTGCTACAGTGATGTGATCTGGGTCGTCGCATCACGTCTCGTTGATCCGGCAATCTGACCTCCTAAACTCAACACTGTATCAATAATATGTATGTATCACATTCACTGTATAACAGCCATATATGCATTCAGGTTTTGCTTTACCTTTGATGGGCAAATGACCACACTGGGAACTGTTATGCAAACTGATGAAATGACAGGACAATATTATTTGCCTGCTGGAGAAAGGTTAGATGAGAGTCCATGCTCTAGTCCAAGTAACCCAGGAAAAATCAATGAGCAGCTGCAAGAAACAAAAAGCTTTTTCAGTTAACTAGGCAGGGAGAAAAGCAAAGCTTAATTTGAGTCTGGGATATGGTGGTCCAAAAAAATGTGTCTTGATGGAAGATACAATGCATATATAATAGATGGATGTCTTTACACAACAGATGTGAATTAAGTGATGTGAGCATCCTGAATTTTGTGATAAACTAATAAATAACAGTTTTTCTTCTAATTTTGCAATTTTGATGTAACGTTTTGGCTCTTAATTTTTATTTTCTGAAGAACAAAGACAATAACTGAGCCCAGTATCAGATGTGGATTATATAATTACTGAATTTAATGTTGACACAAAGATTTGTTGTATCAAACATATCGTACTGACCCGAGAATAAGCCCATAAATGAGAACACCTACCAACTTTTCGGATTTCAGTTTCAGAATCCCCTCCTTGTAAATAAGCCCAGTTCCTGACATGGAATGACAGCACTGATGACAGCCATGCTGGTAAGATGTTACAATGAAAAAGAACTCCTTACCCAATGCACATGATATAAATTTTTTTTTATTTTAACAAAAAGATATAGTACATTTCTACAATATATATCTGACATACATCCCGACATAGTGTATAGAAGCAACTTACATTTTAACATAAGATGTAAACAATATTTACAAAAATTTATTATTTTAATTATTTTTTTTCAAATGTTTACAAAAATTTCAACAATAATAAAAACTCTGTCCAGATCTCAAGGAAGAATATACTTGGGACAACTTTTTAAGAGCAATATAAAAGGTTCAGTTTGTGGCTGTATGAGGACTGAAGGGTTAATTATTCATTTCTTTACTTCCATACATATGATAATGAATATATCCTCTCACTTAATTTGTGTTGGCATGCTTCTTTTGTTAATAAATGCTGTAAGAACTAAATCCTAAGCTATGCACAGACCCCCAAAAGGGATAAAAAGACTTTGCTTTATTGTCCAACAAGTAACCTGGAGTGAAAGAGGCTTAATTAGAGTGAATTTTTTAAATACAGGTTTAATTTAAATCAGCTATATCAGTACCTGTTATAAACTGTTAACCCTTTTCCTAACATAACAGCTATAACCAGGCAGCCTTAATTACAAAAATCACTATTCATTTTTTTAAATTTTTGCTTCAAAAGTATAGCTCATGACCCCTTAACAGGGGTCATAAGCTATGTTTTTGAGACAGAAAATTAATTTCAGTTATTCAATCATTTTTCTGCCAGTGTCGTCTTCTATTTGCATTGCACAAAGGGTTAACTCTATTAGTACCTTTTATAAAAACACTTCTAGTCTTTCTATTCCAAAGTAAATTTAAAAAATTATATATCTTTTCCAGGTAATATGGTTGCTCCGTGATTAGAGTATTGAACTTCAAATAGTTCCATCCTGACCAACAAGAACTGCGTTGTGGTCTTCGGCAAGACCCTTAATCCTGATTGCCAATGTAGGGGCACAGTGGCACTGTGTAATAAGGCATACTGCACGTCAATAGTGCAATTGCCCTCAACCACTTCTAACCCTGCTTGTTCAGAGTTAGTTCGTTCGGAAGTCCAATAGTTGCTTGCCAGTGCTTGTTGGTACTCTGGCTTCCACCTGTAAAGCTGTCCAACACAATGTGATCTTGGCTATTGAAAGTGTCATTAAACCCCAATAAAATAAACAAACAAAATGAGCTTGGCTGTTGAAAGTGTCATTAAACCCCAATAAAGAAAACAAAATTTTTTTTTTTTCTAAAATGCAGCTTATAAATCATTCACTGGAATGAACTCTAAGTTAAGAAGATATCAGTGATTTCAATACCAGTGATAAATTATTAACCCAGTACCTTACACATTCAATGGATGGACATTTTGATTCACAGATGTTTGAACCCACTTGTTTGAGCCCATGTGCAGTTCAGCCCAGTTCTTTGACCAACACACATCTCGACATGACTTAGTTTAGGTTATTTTTGTTTTGTTTTAAAGTCACTTTTTTTTTATTTTGAAGTTCTAATTTTTACTTATCACAACCATTCAAATATGGGTGCCCATTAAACTAGCTCAGTCAGCTGGTTCCAATGCTGTTTATATTTGTGTGGCTTTATTGACAGAGTTCCAGTTTAATCTAGGTGTTATTTTAAAGAAAAATTTCTTGTTTCTCAGTCACCTCCCTCGTCACTGAAAATCTGCTGTGTCACTTTTTTTTTACCTGAAAATCACTTGGATAAAACTGTTTTGCTCTTCTAAGACTAAAAACTTAACCAACTATATCTTGTTTGACAGAGCTCCCTGAGCTCTGTCAAACAAGATATAGTTGGTTAATTTTGCAGTTACGTTATGGAAAATTTTCACTGCTGGAAACATTGGTTTGTTTTCATAATAATAATAATAATAATAATAATAATAAATAATGTTTCAGCCTAAAATCCACCTAAAGGTGCTCTACGGCTTTTCAATTAAAGAAAAGTACAAAACTGCATTTCCCTGTGAAATGCTTTTCGATATAAATGGGATTTTAATCCCAATTTAAGGGTTCCAATACTTTGTTCAGATTTTAAAATACTTGGCAGTGAATTCCAAACTGCTGGGGACGCAACTGAAAAGGTTCTCCATCTTTCATAATGGTGTAAGGAGTTGAATTTCTTATACATTTTCAGGACTGTTTTGTGGATTGACAAAAAATAAAGAAAGCAAAAAGCCTGAGAAACAACTACTTTTTTATATAGGCCTTATAAATGTTTTTTCCTAAATTCTGACCATTTTAGGTTGCGTATGTATGTTAGGATTTATATTTATGTCCCCTCATCAGAACAAGTCAAATGCAGTGATGGGTCATAATCTAATTTATTGAGACAAACACCAAAACTTTAGTTTTTGGGGCAATGTCATCCGCTAGATGTGGTAGGTAAAGAGTGAAAAAATGCATATGGACTTATTGGTAAGAGCGTGCCAGGGTCTTTGGTATTGAGGATTTTGTGATTAATTAAAAATTGTCATTTATTGCTTCCATAACATAGCTTATGACTCCTTGCTGGAATGAGATATTCTAGTGGGGAGTCCTCTTTTGAATGTAAAAATAATAAAATTTAATTGGCAAATTTTGTGAATAATGCTGAACAATTTAGTGTATCAGTCTATATCCAATTCCAAATACACATATTTTTTACAAGTCATGGCAACTTAACAAATTAAAGATAGATTGAGACACAGAAATTTTTTTTTGCCAAGTGCCCATATACCCTGAGGAAAGAATTGTGTCAAAATAATTTTCAACTCTGAAGTAGTCACATTTTCGACATCCTGAAAATACAACAGAGAAGAATTCTTTTTCCTGTCAACACTCTGTCCCTCCCCTCCCTTCCTGCAAAAAAAGAAGAAAATTGACTCTGATCGTGTAGCTTGGGTTGATGAACCTCAACAGAACACAATACTTTGTTAAAAGATTAATAATGTGCTTCCTTCTATTCTTCATTGATGACAACCTGCTGAAATTTGAAGAGGCAATTTTTTCCCACAAAAAAGAAATTTAACCAATTCAATCTTGTTTGACAGAGCTATGAGCTGGTTGCATTCGGCTATAAAAAATAAATACCTAGATTATCATCAGCACCTGCCTACATATTTAGGCCCCACCCACATTTTTATTGGTGTGTACCCCAAAACTCCAGGAGCTGAATCGGTTTGAGTATGAGTTGACTCATCATTCCACATATGTATCATTCCACATATGGGGTACTATAAGGACAATAATATTATCATTAGCAACTATTTAACAATGCTGTTACTCCATTGACCTATGAAGTTAGGTTAATGTGAACATTTATGCATATATGGAGCGACTTTTCTTGTTCACTGTTTGATTACTTGAAAATAAATAATAAAAATTAAAAACCTCTTCCTGCCCCAATGTTAAAAATTTTTAATTATTTTTTATTCACTGTTTGATTACTTGATTACTTGAAAATAAATAATAAAAATTAAAAACCTCTTCCTGCCCCAATGTTAAAAATTTTTAATTATTTTTTATAGTCTTTTGGGAAAATTTTGCAGATTTAATGCAGAATAATAACTTTGATTTTAACCTTGGTATATGACAAAGCAATAGTTAACCCTTTACCCAACGCAGACGATTTCAAAATTTATTATTTTAAATATCATTTTTTATATTTTTTCAAAACATTTCAACAAAACCATATCATGTGACCCCTCGTTGGAACGAGCTCGATGAGCTCGTTCCAACGAGGGGTCACTTGATATGGTTTTGTTGAAATGTTTACCGCGTTGTGTCCTTGGGCAAGACACTTCACCCCGATTGCCTACATGGGTGCACGATGACGCTGTGTACCGAGGCGTACTGCACGTCGATGGTGCGCATGTCTTCAACCAATCTAACCCTGCCTGTGCTGCGGTGCAGAGTTCAGAGTTACGATGTTGGAGAGCTGACAGCTGCTCGTCGTTGCTCGGTGGTTCTCTCCGGGTACTCCGGCTTCCTCCACCCGTAAAACTGCCACGGTCACGATTAGCCATTGTGCATAAGTATGTGACCTTAAACACCAATAAATAAATAAATAAATAAATAAATATGTTGAAATGTTTTGAAAAAAAAAAAATTTTCAACTGCTGAATTTGCATATTACGTGGGCGGATGCGGACGATTCGTTGGGTAAAGGGTTAACTGAGTCCAGGGCTGAAATTGAAAGGTACATGGGTGTGATTGTTCAGTATTTTATCTCATTTTAGCCATCTGAGTGATCGATTAGGACTCCCGCGTTGTGTCTTTGGGCAAGGCACTTAACCCTGATTGTCCACAAGGGGGCACAATGGCGCCATGTACTATGGCGTACTGCATGTCGATGGTGCGTATGTCTTCAACCAATCTAACTCTGACTGTGCTACAGTGTGGAGTTATGATGTTGGGGAGCTGGCAGCTGCTCGTCATTGGTCGGTGGTTCTCTCCGGGTACTGCGGCTTCCCCCACCCATAAAACTGTCACCAACACGATATGACCTTGGCTGTTAAAGTGTTGTTAAACCTTAGTAAATAATAATAATAATCTCATTTCAGTATTTTTCTTGCCCAACTAAAAAAAACAATTATTTCTTTAAATTTACACGAAAATGGTCTTTCAGACCATTTTCATGTAAATTCAAAGAGCTAATCCATCACCAAAAGCATTATGTTACTGGATATTAGTTATAATAATCATATTCATGGCTATTCATGAATTGTTGTGAATAACCATGGACCATTATTGATGAATAACCATGAATATTCATGATGTGAAAGCATGAATAATCCTGAATATTCATAACTGTTAAATTGCCCATATGCATGGTCATGAATAACTATAGATATTCATTAACCATAAATATTCTTGGTTGTTTATTTAGTCATGAATATTCATACTTATTCACAAAAGCAGGAGTATTCGTGTTATTCATAAAAGCATGGATGTGGGCTATTTAACAACCATCAATATTCACAAATAACCAGGTATTGTTTTCAATTTTGGCCACTGTTGCTAGCAGGTTAAAGTTATCAGCAGATGTACATTACTTTTATTGCAGATGATACAGGTAGTAGTTTTTTGGATTTTTTGTCTGCAGAAGAAATTTAAAGTTTTTGTGATTAGCAGTTGTTGTGGAACAAAGAAAAAAATTTTAAAAAGAAAACAGGGCTAGAAGGGTTGAAATCTTTGACTAATTAAAAGCAATAATATGCACCAAGCAGCTACTATTTCCTCGCATATGGAACAAAGGTCTACAAATTTGGACTTCAAACTGAAGCAAACATTAACACTCAAAGACAACATCCAATCAAATTGCAGTAGCCCTAGCGAATACATTATCCTTCCTATCAATAATTTACACAAACTGGAAAAAGTGTTCAAAATACAAACAGTCCTTTTAAAATGTACAAATGAATATGATTATTGTTATCCCTGATATAAATATGTTACATGTAGCAACAATTGTTGTATCTTAGATAGAGCAAACTCACTTAACAGGGAGTGCGGTTGTTCAGTGGTAGACTGTTGGACTTCTATGCTAGAGTTCCCGAGTTCGATCCCTGTCCGAGATGACCCACGTTGTGTCCTTGGGCAAGGCACTTTATCCTGGTTGCCAACATACATGTGGGGACGATGATGCCGTGTACTAAGGCGTACTGCATGTCGATGGTGCACATGTCTTCAACCGCTGTAACCCTGCTTGAAATGAGAATGTTGAGGAGCTGACAGTTGCTCGTCGATGCTCGGTGGTTCTCTCTGGATACTCCGGCTTCCTCCACCCATAAAACTGTCACGGTCACGATTAGCCATTGTGCATAAGTATGTGACCTTAAACACCAATAAATAAATAAATACTCACTTAACATTTGTAATCCAACACAAAGAACCCTGCCTCCCTTCTCCATAGAAAGCACCTATCAAAATGGCTGCTTGTTCCCTCCAATATAGTTTAAAAATAGATTAAATAGATCATGGCTGTCTAACTCCCAATATTCATGTTTGTTTGTGGAAACGTGCATAATCAAAGTTGTTGAAAAATGTCCAATTCCTAATATTCATGGTTAGCCACCATTACCACAAAACTTATGATTTAACCTTTTACCTAACATGAAAAGCAGACGACACTTGCAAAAAAAAAAAATTTTGAATGACTAATTTTTTTCATTTTTTTGTCTCAAAAACATAGGTTATGACTCCTTGTTGGAATGAGCTTAACAAGCTCATTCCAGTGAGGGGTCGTAACCTATGTTTTTGAGATAAAAAATGAAAAAATAATGAAAATTAATTGCCGATTTTTTAGAATGGTGCTTGCCAGTTTTGGATGTTACGTTGGGTAAAGGGTTAACTCTCCAAATTAGCATGCATCATATTTTCACCTTAAAACACACTAGAAGAAATTTTTATTTAAGTCTTTGAAGTTTAGCTGCTTAGGTCAAGTATTCATACTTATCCATAATTAATTCATGGTAAAAAACCATGAACAACCATGAGTATAAGAAACCTGATGAATATATAAAGTATGAATAACCATTAATATTCATGGTTATTCAGGCTTTGTTTACAATCCATTAATATCAGGAAACTGGGGGCTTTCCCAATTCTCCCCCTCAACTTCAGTGATCTCACTTTGAACAACAAAGACCCCCTCCCATAAGATCCATCTAGGTACTCTTGAAATGAGTTATATGTGGACAGAAAGCTTGATTTTTAAACCTTTATCCCTTTATTCAAACATGATTTCAGTTTTCTTTTGTAAGTATGTCCTCACGGGAAGTGAGGCAGTGCTTGTTAGTCCCCTACGGGAACCGTAAGGGGACTATAGGATTGCACTCTGTCTATCTGTCTGTCTGTCTGTCTGTCTGTCTGTCCATCTGTCTGTCCATCTGTCTGTCTGTCTGTCTGTCTGTCTGTCTGTCTGTCTGTCTGTCTGTCTGTCTGTCTGTCTGTTTTTTATGTTACCACCTCTCCCTCCAACATGCTTTAAGCTACACCTTTCATATTTGGTACATGGATAAATGGTTCTGAGGGGATGATGCACGCTCAAAATTTTTTTTTCAAAATCCAAGATGGCGGAATGGTGGCCATTTTTGTTGTGTTTTATAAGCTTTTTTTCTCTATTTTGATGTTACCCGCCCCTCCCACCAACATGGTTCAAGCTACACCTTTCATATTTGGTACATGGATAAATGGTTCTGAGGGGATGATGCACGCTCAAAATTATTTTTTCAAAATCCAAGATGGCGGAATGGCGGCCATTTTTGTTGTGTTTTTTAATCTTTTTTTCTCTATTTTCATGTTACCACCCCTCCCACCAACATGGTTCAAGCTACACTTTGCATATTTGGCACATGGATAGAGGGTTGGGAGGGGATGATGCACGTTCAGTATTTTTTCTTCAAAATCCAAGATGGCAGCATGGTGGCCATTTTTATTGTGTTTTTTAAGCTTTTTTTCTCTATTTTATGTTACCACCCCTCACTCCAACATGGTTCAAGCTACACTTTTTATATCTAGCACATGGATAGAGGGTTGTAATGGGATGTTGCACGTTCAATATTTTTTTTCCAAAGTTCAAGATGGCGCCATGGCAACCATTTCTGTTGTGTTTTTTAAGCTTTTTTCTCCATTTTATGTTATCACTACTCCCTCCAACATGGTTCAAGCTGCACTTTTTATATATATAAGGATGTTGTGAGGGGATTATCACGCTCAATATTTTTTTTTTCAAAATCTAACATCTGTCTGTCTGTCTGTCTGTCTGTCTGTCTGTCTGTCTGTCTGTCTGTCTGTCTGTCTGTCTGTCTGTCTGTCTGTTTTTACCACCTCTCCCTCTAATATGCTTCAAGCTACACCTTTCATATTTGGTACATGGATAAATGGTTCTGAGGGGATGATGCACAGTCAATATTTATTTTTCAAAATCCAATATGGCAGAATGGCGGCCATTTTTGTTGTGCTTTTTTAAGCTTTTTTCTCTATTTTATGTTACCACCCCTCCCTCCAACATGGTTCAAGCTATGCCTTTCATATATGGTACATGGATAAAGGGTTGTGAGGGGATTAGGCACGCTCAATATTTTTTTTTAAAAATCCAAGGTGCTTATATACTCTAGTGTCTTCTGTGACAAAAACACCTTATGTCACAAAAGCGCCGTAGGGGACTAATACCACCTCGGTGGTGAAACACTTGTTTACTGTGGTAAGCAAGCTCTGTTTTACTGGTAAAGTAGGACCCAGTCACTAATGCTTGGGGTGCAAGTCCTCTAAAATAGGCAACATGGGGTATAAACGATTGATTGACCTTTACTTTATCTCCATGTTGTGGTCATGATTAGCCATTGTGCAGAAGTATGTGTCCTTAACTGGTTGAGGGTTACATTATTTTTGGTGGGCTGAATTTGTTATTCAAAATTTGTTTTGTTACAAAGTATTGGAGAGTGCCCACAGGCACTCTCCGATATTTTGTAATAGAACAAATTTAAATAAACAAAATAAGATTTGTCTTTGACTGAATATGAAACCTGAGCAAGGAAAGTTTTTGTTTTTGCTCTGGTACCCACATTTTTATGAAAGCGCTGATAGTGGCTTCTAGCACTCAACCAGTTAATACCAATAAATAAGTAAATAAATAATTGTAAGAATGTAATCACACCCATGAACATTATGATCACTGAGTGTAATTTTGATGCAATGATCTCTGTGTAATTAATATATGTGTTTGTTATACAGCACGGTTCACAATAGAGACATGACACTTTGTCAAACTGGGAAGAAATTACAATACAATGTTAATTGAATAGCCTCTTTGCCAGTGAAAGTGGGGGTGCGGTGGTGTTGCAGTAACCGGTTCTCATCAGATCACCGAAGTTAAGCAACGTCGAGCCTGGTTAATCCTTGGATGGGTGACCATCTGAGCGATCGGTTCGGACTCCTGCATTGTGTCCTTGGGCAAAGCACTTAACCCCGATTGTCTGCATGGGGGCACGATGACGCTGTGTACTAAGGCATACTGCATGTCGATGGTGCGCATGTCTTCAACCAATCTAACCCTGCCTATGCTGCAGTGCAGAGTTACGAGGTTGGGGAGCTGGCAGCTGTTCGTCGTTGCTCGGTGGTTCTCTCTGTGTACTCCGGCTTCCTCCACCTGTAAAACTGTCACAGTCATGATTAGCCATTGTGCACATGTATGTGACCTTAAACACCAATAAATAAATAAATAATTGCCAGTAAAAATAATTCAATTATCAGGAATATTCAGTTAACAGTGATTTGGTGACTTTCCTGTATTCTGGAGATAAACTTAACATTTCTTCTTTTATCATATCTTGTCAAACAAGATATAATAGAATACATTCCCATATAACAGATCAACTGAAGCCACTGGGTGATTGTCAGCATAGTTTCCCTGACCCCCTATTACAAAGATTGTTTATTCAACTAATAGGAGTTTACTCTTATTTGCAAGCAACATGTCAAATTTGTACTGAAGGTATGCCAAATGGTTTTGTGTTTGGAAGTTATATTCAATTAACAGGGCTATTCAGGGAAGAGATATCCAATTAAGTAGGCCCCTTCTACTGGTAAAATATGACCTGGTAGTCAATGGCTGGGGTGGAAGTCCGTAACATGGGTATAATTGATTTGCTGGACTTGACTTTTGTCCATGTTGCAGTCATGATTAGGCATTGTGCCGAAATATGTGACCTTAAACCTTTACCTGACACAAAAGGCAGAGACACTTGCAAACAAAATTCTTGAATAACTAATTTAACAATCTCATTCCAATGAGGAGTCATAAGCTGTGTTATTGAGACAAAAAAATTTAAAAATAATGAAAACTGAATGGTATTTTTAGCTTAACTTGACAAAGTCAAGATAAGCTATTGCCATCACGCATGCAGAAGTCTATTAGTCTGTGAGTCTGTTCACATTTTCCTTTAGCACAGGCTACACCCTGTAGTTCTTGTCCGATCATCACAAAATTTCATATGCAGGTTTGGGGTCATGTCTAGATGAGAACGTCCCCTTTTGGTCGCGATCATTCAACTGGTATGGCTGCCCAAGCCCAAAACCTCAAAACCTTTAGCACAGTCTACAGGTCGTATTAATGAAGGGATTTCATTGTAACTTGGTAGGATGCCTCTGTATAACATCTACATGAGAACGTCCCCTTTTCTTCTTGATCTGTCAACCGTGACGGCTGCCCAAGCCGAAAACCCAAAAACCTTTAGCACAGTCTGCAGGTCATATTTAATATTGAGGAATTTCATTGTAACTTGGTAGGATAACTCTGTATGGTGTCCAGATGAGAACTTCCTCATTTGGTGGCGATCTGTCAACCGTGACGACTGCCCGAGCCTAAAACCCAAAAACCTTTAGCACAGTCTACAGGTCGTATTTATGGAGGAATTTCATTGTAACTTGGTAGAATGACTCTGTATGATGTCTAGATGAGAACTTCCTCTTTTGGTCGCGATTGGTCAGCTGTGATGGCTACAGGGGCCTGAAGCCCAAAAACTTTAGCACAGTCTACAGGTCATATTTATGAAGGGATTTCATTGTAACTTGGTAGGATGACTCCAAATAATGTCTAGATGAGAATGTCCCCTTTTGGTCGCTATCATTCTGCTGTGATGGCTGCCCAAGCCCAAAACCCGAAAACCTTTAGCATAGTCTATAGGTCGTATTTCTGGAGGGATTTTATTGTAACTTTGTAGGTTGACTCCATATAATGTCTAGATGATAACATCCGATATTGGTTATGATTGGTCAACTGTGACGGCTTCAGGGGCCCGAAGCCCGAAAACCTTTAGCACAGTCTACAGTTCGTATTTATGAAGGGATTTCATTGTAACTTAGTAGGATGACTCTGGATAATGCTCAGATGAGAACGTCCCCTTTTGGTCGCGATCATTCAACCATGACAGCTGCCCGAGCCCAAAACCCGAAAAACTTTTGCACAGACTACAGGTCATATTTTTGAAGAGATTTCGTTGTAACTTAGTAGGATGACTCAGTATAATGTCTAGATGAGGACGTCCCCTTTTGGTTGCGATCGGTTAACTGTGATGGCTACACGGGCCTGAAGCCTGAAAACCTTCAACACAGTCTACAGGCCGTATTTATGAAGGGATTTCATTGTTCCTTGATAGGATGACTCGTTTTGGAATAAATTAACTGTGAGGGCCACATACATTAACTGTGAGGGCCACATTAACCCACCCCTCAATTCTTTAGTACAGTCTACACCTCATATTATTTTTATTGAAAACACAGCATACAGGGAACAGAAATTAACATATTCCCAATTATCACAATTCTTGTCTTATTTCATAATCCTTTCATAAACATTGAACATTATCCTTTTCATCAAACTCAACACACAGACAAGTTAAGCTACAGTGTGATTGACACATTCCTTTTGAATAACGCTGATCAGTTTTGGCCATTTTGTTGGGTAAAGAGGTACACCAGTAAATAAATACATAAATAAATAAGCTTCACTGTATTACATATTTTACAGTGATTAGAATGTGTGCATTGTGCATAGTGAGTAAATTCCTTGCATGGTACTTTCAGCATCTACAGTTATAATAGTACTATATAAACTTCAATTGAATCTTTCTCTGTTGTCCACTTTATTACCCACATGGTCTAAATGTACCTGTGGGGAAGAATCAATCGAACATTGCAGAACAGTACTGCTCCATTTCTTGGGATTATCATGAGGGCATCACAAAATATGGTCAAAAAGCAGGGTTCCCACATGGCCATGGATTCAAGGAATAGCCTTAAATTTTACTGAGGGTCATTCAAGGGTTTGGAAAATCCTTGAATATTAATGAAATAAAGATGCTGATGAAGCAAATAATCATAACTATATAGTTTTATATGCCAGAATTTGTGAAGGTGTAATACAAACTAGGACCCTCCTGCCATTACCCCCTCCTCCCACTTCCCTTTGGGGAAGTGGAAGAAGGGGGTAATGACTAGATGGGCCTAGTTAGATTAATTGAGTTCAGGGCCTTGAAAAGCTTTTAATTTGGCTATTGTAGGGCAATGAAAAATGCTGCAAAATGTCGAGAAACAGCTTTAAATAGCCTTGAATTTTATCAGTCCTTGCCTGCAGGTACCTTTTCAGTTTTCTTTTGCCTTCATGTCCGACTTGCTGTCAATATTTTTTTAAGTGAAGGTGACATGAAAACCAAACCCAGTTCATGACCTTATAGACTCTATAAATCAGACAGTATTGACCAGGTCACTTATCATTTATTATTGTATTATTTATTGATGTTGAAGGTCACATATTTATGCACAATGGCTAATCATGACCGTGACAGTTTTACGGGTGGAGGAAGCTGGAGTACCCGGAGAGAACCACCGAGCAACGACGAGCAGCTGCCAGCTCCCCAACATCGTAACTCCGCACTGCAGCACAGACAGGGTTAGATTGGTTGAAGACATGCGCACCATCGATGTGCAGTACGCCTTAGTACACGGCGTCATCGTGCCCCCACACGGGCAATGGAGATGAAGTGTCTTGCCCAAGGACACAACGCGGTTGCCGCAGGTGGGATTCGAACCGAGGACCTCTCGGTTTGCAGCCTGCACCTCTACCAACTGAGCCACCGCGCTCCCCCACTTATCATTGTTGATAATGAAGGCTTTATAAGAATTTAAGCATAAAATCCTTTGGACTATTATCAAACTCTTCCTTGTATGTAATCCATTGTACTATTTAATCCATTATGAGAGGAAATTTTCCACACATCTATGACCTACATGAGAAATCCAGAGGTATGCATATATATGTATACATAAATCTACTTATTCAGCAATTACAACAATTGAACAAAGTGGACTTATTGCCCCAGGTGAAGCACTAATAAAGTGTTATGACCACTGACTAGTTCAAATTAACCCTATGCACACTGATGTCAAAAGACTGCATCCCTGATAGACGATATTAAAGTGGAAAATTCCCAGAGAGATGATCATAGATGGATGAATTCCAGCTGGATGAGTATCAGATAGATGATTCCCAGATAGACGAGTCTCAGATAAATATTTCCCAGAAGGATGAGCCCTTGTTGAGTGATTTCAAGATAGACGAGTTCCAGATGGACGCTTTCCAGATAGATGCCAAGTTTCTCTGAATGGGGGTACTCGCATCGTGTCGTACAGTCTTACATGTGGAGAAGCTGCTTTTCCCAGAGGTAACAACTGAGCAGCAGCGAGCAACTGTCAGACTCCCAAACGTACCAATTCAACAGTTAGAGTGGTTGAAGGATAGTGCACCATAGTACAGTACTCCTTATAATTAATATGCAGTGCCATCGTGGGCAATCAGGATTAAGTGTCTTCCTGAAAGACACGACACAGTTACCACAGGACTTGATCGAACCATTGACCTTTTGGTTTGAAGTTCATTGCTCTAACCATTGAGCCACAGTGCTCCCCATTTTACATGGTAAATACGTTTTCTGCTCAACGGGTAAAATAGGACCAAGTAACCAATGCTTGGAATAGAAATCCACTCATGTGGGCAGCACAGGTATAAAATAATTGGCTTAACTTGACTTCAAACTTACACTGCCATCGTGATATAGCTATAGATGCTGAAACTGACCTCAAATGGCAATAAATATATACAGATTATCATGATAATGTGCATGTCCTATGATTTGTATCAGATTCGAGGTGGTATCCAGAATGGGATCTCAACGAACTGGCTTTGCCGGTGAGTTGTGATCCCATTCTGGACACCACTGAGAATTTGATGCAAATCACAGGACATGCACAATATCATGATAATTCATTTATCTAACACTTCTGTCACATAAACAGATTAAATCTTAAATTATTAATACAGTTTTGGGACATAATGTTGGGCGAGAAAAGGTTTTAAAAAAACAATATTTTATGGAACAATATTGTTGTGCACTTTAACAAACAATGAGTAACGTGGTCACCGCACATTTTCAAAGTTCGTTGTAAAATTATTCACTCTCAATGTCACTTCCTATGATGATATGCTTGATGTTACAAGTGTGTATATTTAATTGTGCACTTTCTGTTTATTGTGGGGAAGGGTGTGGGGGGGGGGGGGGGCATTGACTATTAATAGTTCTGTCGCAAATTGTAACTAATTTTGTTTTGTTTTGTTTTGTAAGCGATCAGCTGAGTCGATAACTGAAACACACATAAAATGTATTCATGCACCTGTTATGAGTGCTTGTTGCATTCCCGGAAACAAGTCGTCTACATGATATGGAATCAGAATGAGTCGTCTATATGATACAGAATTGGAACACATTATGTGATTCGTACCATTTCTCGTGGTTTTCAAGTCAAAATGTATATGTTTGTTAGATAAATAAATGTGATCATTTATCTGCAGTGTCCCTCTTCTTGAATGAATTGACCCTTTATCTAACACAGGGAGTGCGGTGGCTCAATGGTTATGTCATTGATCTTCAAACCGAGAGGTGCACGGTTTGATCCCCACCATAGGTAGCTGAATTGTGTCCTTGGGCAAGGCACTTAATACTGATTGCCCACGTGAGGGCATGGTGGCGCTGTGTACTAAGGCGTCGTTGGTGCATCTGTCATCAACCAATGCTAATCCTACTTGTATGGAGTTAATACTTTGGGGAGTCTGACAGTTGCTTGGCATTGCTCAGTGGTTCTCTCCAGGTACTCCGGCTTCCTCCACCCATAAAACTGACCGACACGAGATGACCCTAGCTGTCAAAAGTGTTGTTAAACTCCAATAAATAAATAAATTTATCTAATCTAACACAACAGGGCGATGACACCAATGCAAAACACTTTCTTGAAATAATAAAAAAAAATCTGATTTTGCCTCCAATATATAGCTTATGAGTCCTCATTAGTATGTGGGGTCATGAGCTATATTTTGGAGGCAAAAGTTGAATAAATGATAAAAGATTAATGTTGATTTTCATGAATAGTGCAGGCAAAACATGGCTGTTGTGTTTGGTGAGTGGTGAAGCTTTGGTAAACAAAAGCACAAGAAGTACACGCAATTTTTCAGTTCTTGGGACGACTGAGTTGTACCCACTGGAAGATGATTTGAAATTTTGAAGGAGCATTCCAAGGTTTTTTTCTCAGTGATGACTGTATGAAACATCTAAACCCATTTAGAGCTCATTCCACTGAGGAGTAACATAACCAATGTTCCACAGGTAAAAAAGACAACTTTTGTGTATTGAAAGAACTATTTTGGTAAGTGTTGTCCTCTAGTTGTGTTAGCTAAAGGTTTAAATACCTAGTCTAGGTCAAAAGTAATGATGTTAAAACATCCCAGAATTCACACAATTGCGCTGAGAAAGTATTTTGAGCTTACAAACCATCATATTAACTGTTTGTGTGCTGAAATCCCATATTTGAACTCAAAACTTAAGAATGTGTACCACAACATAAAGGCTTCGTATTCAGTGAATGTCCTTCATATTATCTCTGAAGTGAAATCATTCATCTGTACTCTCACTGGAACCCTGAGAAGTGAACCAATGCTTGTTTACTGTGGTAAACAAGCTCTGTTTTACTGTTAAAATAGGACCCGTTACCGTAACCAATGCGTGGGCCAAAAGTCCTCTAAAATGGTAACATGGGTGTAAACGATTGGTTGGACTTGTCTTAAAATTCAAATTGCAGTAATGATCAGCCATTGTGCAGAAATATGTGACCTTAAACACCAATAAATAATAAATTTAGTCTGTAAGGATTTGCCATGCATGTTACAATTTATGGGAGAGTGCCAGCACTCTCCCTTAAATTGCAACAAGGCAAAGACAAGCAAACGAAATTTTGATGACAAATTTCCTAGTTAATAAGTGCATTCAGCCCTGTATAATACAGACTGGGCAAATCTGTCCAGTGTTGTACAAAAAATAACATTTAAATGTTTTTTTTTCATTTTTTGGCTTCCATAAAATAACTTTTTATTCCCAATGAAGAACTTATTTCAATGTGGGATTAAAACTATACTTCAGAAGACTAAAGTTAAAAAAAAATGTTGGTGTTTGAGAAAAATACATTTGTCCTTTTTCCACCATATTGTGGCCAAAAACTGTGGGTATTATTCACAAAAATTGCTATTAATATTTTTTTTCATTCATTTTTTGCCTCAAAAACATAGCTTATGACTCCTCATGGGAACAAGCTCACCGAGCTCATTCAGGTGTCAAAAGTTATGGTTTTTTGGGCAAAAATCAAAAATATTTAGTTATTGAAGAAATTTTTTGGCAAATGTCTGCTCTTCAGCTAGGTTAGGTAAATGATGAAATCCAGAGGGACATGAAGGGTTAAAGAGGCATTTGTATATAATATCATGTACATATTTGATCACTGTGGCTTAATTTTACATCTTGTAGGTAAACTCTTTTCACCTTCTCCAATTTACTGTGGTAAAAAAAATCCTTTTCTACAACCAACACATGAAGTCCTCCAAAGTCAGAAATGTAATTAACCCTTTACCCAACATAATGGCCAAAACCGACCAGCGCTATTCACAATGAAAGCGTCAATGACACTATAGCTCAACTTGTCAAGACAGGTACATGTATAGTATGTGACACAGCAATGACAAACATCTAGGTAATGACCTGATAACAAAGGTACATATAAAGTATTGTAACGGTCTGTACATGAATACTGACCGTAGCCTGTAACAAATGTATAGGTAAAGTATTGTAAAGGTGGGTGACAGTCAGATGCTAAACTAGACAAGAAATCTTTGAGTCCCAGAGTGGGTCTGACTGAACCCCAAAATATTTGTTCTCATATCACAGTGATAACAAAGGCACCCCAAAACACACTCATTTTTGTCCCAAGGTGAAAACAAAGGTACCCAAGACGTTTCGTGAAGATCAGTTCATAAATACGAGCTGTATAGAAGTTGTGACAAAAAACTGATTGGCCCTAATTTCAGTACAAAATGGCCACTGGCAACCATCTTGAATTTTGGACTGCACTCAGAAACACACGTTCTCGTCCCAAGCTGATAACAAAGGTACCCAAGAAGTTTCGTGAAGATCGGTTGATAAATACAGCCTCTAGCCCGAGCCGTATTGACATGTGCACTTACAGTGTATAGGTAGCACTAAATAAATCAAAATTCATCTAATTTGCATAATTTCTGCACGAGAAAAAAACCTGTATCGGTACTGTATGTGATGTATTCCATTTTACTAAACATTCATACAAAAATTTATTCAAATCAGAACTTTCATACAGAAGTTCTGTACAAAAGACTGATTGCACTAATTTTGGTACAAAATGGCTGCTGGTGGCCATCTTGAATTTCGGACCATACCCCAAAACACCCGTTCTCATCCCATGGTTATAACAAAGGTACCCAAGAAGTTTCGTAAAGATCGGTTCATAAATACGGCGTCTAGCCTGAGCCGTATAGAAGTTGTGTACAAAAAACTGATTAGACCTAATTTCGGTACAAAATAGTCACTGGCAGCCATCTTGAATTTTGGACCGCACTCAGAAACACTCGTTTTCGTTCCAAGGTGATAACAGAGGTACCCAAGAAGTTTTGTGAAGATGGGTTGATAAATACAGCCTCCAGCCCAAGCCGTATTGACATGTGTACTTACTGTGTGTAAGTTAGACTGAAAAAATCAAAGTTCATCTGATTTGCATAATTTCTGCACGAGAAAAAAACCCGTATTATATGTGATGTATCCCATGGTACTAAACATTCTCACAAAAGATTTTTCAAATCAGCACTTTACATGGAAGTTCTGTGCAAAAATCTGATTGCACCTAATTTTGTACAAAATGGCTGCCATCGGCCATCTTGAATTTCGGACCGCACCCAAAAACACTCGTTCTCGTCCCAAGGTGATACCAAAGGTACCCAAGAAGTTTCGTAAAGATCGGTTTATAAATACGGCCTCTAGCCCGAGCCGTATTGGCATTTGCACTTACAGTGTTGAAAGTAACACTAAATACATCAAAGTTAGTCTAATTTGCATAATTTACATACGAGAAAAAAACCCGTATTATATGTGATGTATCCCATGGTACTAAACATTCATACAAAAAATTATTCAAATCAGCGCTTTCATATGGAAGTTCTGCACAAAAATCTGATTTCACCTAAGTCTGTACAAAATGGCCGCCAGCGGCCAACTTGAATTTCAGATCGGACCCCAAAACACTCGTTCTCGTCCCACGGTCATAACAAAGGTACCCAAGAAGTTTTGTAAAGATTGGTTCATAAATACGGCCTCTAGCCCGAGCCGTATTGAATTGTTGACGGACAGACGGACGACTGGCCATGGCATAAGCTCAAATTTGGCTTCGCCAAAGTTGAGCTAAAAATCACCATTTAATTTTCATTATTTTTTACATTTTTGTTTCAAAAACATAGCTTATGACCCCTCTTTGGAAGGAGCTCATTGAGCTCATTCCAATGAGGGGTTATAACCTATGTTTTTGCCACAAAAAAATAAAAAAATTGAGTTATTCAAGAATTTTGTTTGCAAGTGTTGTCTGCCTTTTGTGTTAGTAAAGGGGTAAAAGTGACTGCCTGAACATTGATACTAACTCTGTATAAGAATTGTGTGATCAATAATTTGAAATTGCCTCCCAGTCTGTATCCCTACATGCAACGTTTCTTTAACCGTTTACCAAACAGCCTAAATTTAACAGCCCAAATCGACCAGCTCATTTCAGTGAGGGGTCACAAGCTATATTTTCAATGCAAAAAAAATTGAAAAAATTTTAGTAATTCAAGAATTTTGTTTACAAGTGTTGTCTACCTTTTGTGTTAGGTAAAGGGTTAACCATATCTATTAGCTTTCAAAGTGTCTATTCCAAACCATAACTTAACAGCTTGTACAGTGCTCAATTATTTTTTAAAGTTGATTTGTAACATGAGTATTGTTCCTACTATTCTACCAGCATGGTTCAGCAAGGGTCACCTTAGTTTAGCAAGATTCCATTCATAAATAATTGTTACGTTACAATTTATTGCAGTTGTAACAGACAATTTAGGGGCGCAGTGGCGTCGCGGTAACCGATTCTCGTCAGATCACCAAAATTAAGCAATGTTAAGTGCGATTAGCAGGTGGATGGGTGACCATTTCAGCGACTGATTCATGCTCCCACGTTGTGTGCTTGGGCAAGGCACTTAACCCTGATTGCCTACATGGGGGCACAATGATGCTGTGTATTAATGCGTACTGCACATCGATGGTGCGCACGTCTTTAACCAATCTAACATTGCCTGTACATGTGCCGCGGTGCAGAGTTATGATGTTGAAGAGCTGACAGCTGCTCGTCATTGCTTGGTGGTTCTCCCCGGGTACTCCGGCTTCCTCCACCCGTAAAACTATCATCGACATGATATGACCCTGGCTGTTAATGTGTTGTTAAACCATAATACAAAAAACAGAATTTTTTTTCTGCTGTTGAGCAAACTACATACTAATGCATCCAGAGTGAAACAACTAAAGTAGCTTTTTGCACTTTTCACTAGAGTCAACGAGACTGGCTCAAGCCAAGCACTTAACCAGTTAATTGGTGATCAGGGATAATGTATGAGTAAGCTACAGTTTGGAACTGCATTTATTTGTCTGGAAATGGGGGCGCGGTGGCATCATGGTAACTGGTTCTCGTCAGATCACCGAAGTTAAGCAACGTCGAGCGCGGTTAGTAGTTGGTTGGGTGACCATTTCAGAGACTGATTCGCGCTCCCACGCTGTGTCCTTGGGCAAAGCACTTAACCCTGATTGCCTACATGGGGGCACGATGATGCTGTGTACTAATGCGTACTGCACATCGATGGTGCGCATGTCTTCAACCAATCTAACCCTGCCTGTGCCGCAGTTCAGAGTTCAGAGTTACTATGTTGGAGAGCTGACAGCTGCTCGTCATTGTTCGGTGGTTCTCTCTAGGTACTCCGGCTTCCTCCACCAGTAAAAACTGTCACGGTCACGATTAGCCATTGTGCATAAGTATATGACCTTAAACACCAATAAATAAATTGTCTGGAAATGCATCCAGTGGGAAGCCACTAAAGTGGCTTTCTGATCTTTTTGCTTAACCCTTCACCCAATGTAACGGCCCAAACTGGCCAGCGCTATTCACAAAACTTGCCAACTAATTTTCATTCTTTTTTTTTTCATTTTTTGTCTCAAAAACATAGATTATGACCCCCCTCCCCCTCTTTGGAACGAGCTCGTCAAGCTCGTTCCAATGAGGGAACATAACCTATGTTTTTGAGACAAGAAATAAAAAAAATTAGTTATTCAAGAATTTTGTTTGCATGTGCCATCTGCTTTTCATGTTAGGTAAAGGGTTAAGCGATGATTAACTCCTTGTATGCTGCTGGCAGATATTCCTGCCCAGGTACAAAATCCCCTGCTACTGAAATATGTGAAATTTGAGCACATTTAACCAAATGTTTTTCCTGTACATTGAATGAGTTCTTTGACCAATGATTTCTTTGGATTAACCCTTTACCTAACATGAAAAGCAGACGACACTTGCAAAAAAAATTCTTGAATAACTATTTCTTTTCATTTTTTGTTTCAAAAACATAGGTTATGACCCCTTGTTGGAACGAGCTCGACGAGCTCGTTCCAACGAGGGGTCATAACCTATGTTTTTGAGACAAAAAAATGAAAAAATAATGAAAATTAATTGGCGATTTTTGAGAATAGCGCTGGCCGGTTTTGGCCGTTACGTTAGGTAAAGGGTTAACTTAGAGGTAGTTTTGCAAATACTCAGCAGGTTAGGTGCTAACCCTCTGCACACTGCATGATGTAAAAATAGCAAAATTTCAAAAAGCAATGTTTCCCCATAATGCAACTTGGAACTTAAGCAATTCAATCTTATTTGGTTAAATTCCTAGCTGCATTATGGGAAAACATTTCAGATGGAAATTTGGATATTACGACATCAGTGTGCATGAGGTTAATTAATTGGCACTGGAAGATCATATATATGTGCCATGGTTGGAAAAAGGAATTTATCATTCCAGAATAAATATTGATACATCTGTCACTAATAATTGCCTCAGTAATAAGCGGAACAACCACTGTTAATAATTAATAAAACACAAATTTAATTTTATTTGTTTGTGTGCATGCAGTCACTGCTAAGTTCATGAAATTAGGTCATCCATAACAGTCAAAGAAAATAAATAGGTCAGTCTCAACAGTCAATAAAGGTCTGACCATTTATTAAGCACCCCCCCCCCGACCTTCTTAGGAGGTTTGGCGGTTATATAATCGAGGTCTTTTTCCGTATGCCCATATGTCTGCCCATATGTTTGTCTTCTCGTCTAACCATACGTCCGTCCATACAAGCATTTTGTATTATAACTCTGGCATCGGTGATCAGATTTTGATGTCCTTTTGTTAAGATGATAGACCAGCATGGGGGAAATGACATTCACAAATTGCAGGTTTGTACACACATTCTTACCAGATCTACGCCCCTTGTAGAACTTGAAAAAATAGTAAAATGAACATGCATATTCCATCCAAGCATACGGACCAGTGTTATGGCCCTTGTTACACTTATAAAACTTTCTGTATGCACAGTTTGCATAATAACTCAGGCATCAGTCATTGGATTTTGATGTCCTTTGGTGTGATGATAGCCCATTCTGGTGGAAAGTATATCTGCATTTTGTGGGTTACAGACATTAATGCTTACCAGAGTTATGCCCCTTTTTAGATTTAGAAAACTGTCCATTTGACGTTTTTGCCTAGTTTTTTGCCCTTGGGAATAATTTTTATTGAATGGCAGCAGAAAATGTAATTGTTTTTATGTTGCATTTGTTGACATTGTAGGAGGGGGCATAAGCAATGCTTCGTGTTGTACTATTTTATTGTTTACTGCAGCAGACATTCTCTGGCGACTGTTGCAGATGGGTCTACAAAAAAATGCTCTCTCCAAATTGGATTCTCTTTCCTAGTCTTTGGACAAATTTATATAACAGTCACCCAATCAGGGATGTGGATAAAATCCCACATGATGAAACCCTCAAGATAAAAGGCCTTTGGATAAAAGCCCTCAAGACAAATGATAAAGGTGGACAAATTTAATCCTCAAATAATTTTTCTTTCTTTCATCTTTTGAAAGAAAATATTTTTTCACATGTGAATTACATAAAAAAGACTTGTATAATGTATTTTAATATTTAGTCTGTGTGAAACACACAGACTATTGTTTTTGATTGGTTTCTTTTTCTTTTATTTTTCTTCTTCTTCTTTTTCTTATTCTCCTGTCTTCTGTGCACTTCCTTGTCCACACAATAACTCAAAAACGAATTGTCCTATCTCGCTGATTTTTGGCATACTGATAGACAGTCACAAGTTCTCTGCCACCTATACTTTTGAGTTTCCTGGGGCATTAGGGGTGTCTGTAGGGTTTGAAAGTGGGTCATACCCATATCCCAGGGATGTTATGACCTCGATGGAGATTCAAATTATGAGTCAAGGTCACTGACTTCACCTAGGGGTCATTGAGTGCATTTTTTAGAATTTCTGGAAATCAGATTTTTTTTATCACCAAATGCATTCCCGAAGTTCATGCATGCATTTTTACACAAGTGGGCGTGGCAAAAAATTTTGAAAGTGGGTCACACTCATATCTCAAACATGGTATGATGGATGAACCTGGGACTAACAGCAAATGAGTCAACACTCAATGGAGGTTTAAAATATGGGTCAAGGTCACTGAGGTCACCCAGGGGTCACTGAGTGCATTTTTCAGAACTGCTGGAAATCAGATTTTTTTTACCCCCTAATATGCATTCCCGAAGTTCATATATGCATTTTTATACAAAAAGTGGGTGTGGCTAAAGATTTTGAAAGTGGGTCATCCTCATATCTCAAAAATGGTATGATGTATGAACCTGGGACTAACAGTAAATGAGTCAAAACTCAATGGAGGTTCAAAATATGGGTCAAGGTCACATGTCACCCAGGGGGTCATTGAGTGCATTTTTCAGAATTGCTGGAAATCTCATTTTTTTTACCCTGTAATGCATTCCCGAAGTTCATTATGCATTTTTACATTCAAAAAGTGGGTGTGGCTAAAGATTTTGAAAGTGGGTCATTCTCATATCTCAACCATGGTATGACGTATGGACCTAGGACCAACATCAAATGAGTTGAAACTTAATGGAGGTTCAAAATATGGGTCAAGGTCACTGAGGTCACCCAGGGGTCAATGAGTGCATTTTTCAGAATTGCTGGAAATCACATTTTTTGACCCTCTAATGCACTCCAGAAGTTCATACATAAATATTTACACAAAAAAATGTAGGCGTGGCAAAAAAAAATTTGAAAGTGGGTAACGCTCATATAGGTATCTCAAGTATGGTATTACGTATGGACCTGGAACCAACATTAAATGAGTCAAAACTCAATGGAGGTTTAAAATATGGGTCAAGGTCACTAAGGTCACCCTGGGGTGCATTTTCAAAATTGCTGGAAACCACAATTTTTGACCCCCTAATGCATTCCCCAAGTTCATACATGCATTTTTACATTAAGAAAAGTGACAGTGGCCAAAAATTTTGAAAGTGGGTCTCGATCATATCTCAAGCATGGTATGATTTGTGGACCTGAGACAAACACCAAATGAGTAAAAACTCAACAGAGATTCAAAATATGGGTTAAGGTCACTGAGATTGCCCAGGGGTCATTGAGTGCATTTCAGAATTGCTGGAAATCACATTTTTAGCTTAACTTTACGAAATCAAGATAAGATATTGCCATCGGGCGTGCAGAAGTCTGTGAGATTGTTCACATTTTCCTATAGCACAGGCTACACCCCGCAGTTCTTGTCTGATCATCACGAAATTTCATATGCAGGGTTGGGATCATGTCTAGATGAGAACGTCCCCTTTTGGTCGTGATCAGTCAACTGGTATGGCTGCCGAGCCCAAAACCCGAAAACCATTAGCACAGTCTACAGGTCGTATTTATGAAGGGATTTCATTGTAACTTGGTAGGATGCCTCTGTATAATGCCTAGATGAGAACATCCCCTTTTGGGCATGATCTGTCAACCGTGATGGCTGCCCAAGCCCGAAACCCAAAAACTTTTAGCACAGTCTGCAGGTCATGTTTAATATGGAGGGATTTCATTGTAACTTGGTAGGATGACTCCTTATGATGTCTAGATCAGAATTGCCCCATTTGGGTGTGATCTGTCAACCATGACGACTGCCCGAGCCCAAAACCTGAAAACCTTTAGCACAGTCTACATGTCATATTTATTGAGGAATTTCATTGTAACTTGGTGGGTTGCCTTCATATAATGTCTATTTTGGACGTGATTGGACAACTGTGACGGCTCCAGGGGCCCAAAAACCTTTAGCACAGTCTACAGGTCATATTTATGAAGGAATTTCATTGTAACTTGGTAGGATGACTCCAAATAATGTCTTGATGAGAACGTCCCATTTTGATTGCGATCATTCAGCCTTGATGGCTGCCCGAGCCCAAAAACCTTTAGCATTGGCAAAAGGTCATATCTATGGAAAGATTTCATTGTAACCTGTTAGATTGACTCCATATAATACCTTGAGCACAGTCTACACGTCATATTTATGATGGGATTTCATTGTAACTTCGTAGGATAACTCCAGATGATGCCCAGATGAGAATGTCCCCTTTTGGTTGTGATCATTCAGCCATGATGGCTGCCCGAGCCCGAAGCCTGAATACCTTTATCACAGTCTACAGGTCATATTTATGAAGGGATTTCATTGTAACCTGGTAGGTTTGACTTCATATAATGCCTAGATGAGAACGTCCCCTTTTGGACATGATTGGGCAACTGTGACAGCTACAGGGGCCCGAAGCCCAAAAACCTTTAGAACAGTCTACAGGTCATAATTATGAAGGGATTTCATTGTAGCTTGGTAGGATGACTCCAAATAATAATGTCTAGATGAGAACGTCCCCTTTTGATCACGATCGTTCAGTCTTGATGGCTGCACAAGCCCAAAAACCTTTAGCATAGTCTGTAGGTCGTATTTATGGAAGGATTTCATTGTAACTTGTTAGGTTGACTCCATATAATGCCTAGATGATGACATACCCTTTTGGTCGTGATTGGTCAACTGTGATGGCTACAGGTGCCCGAAGCCCAAAACTCTTAGCACAGTCTACAGGTCATATTTATGAAGGGATTTCATCTAACTTCGTAGGATCACTCCAGATGATGCCCAGATGAGAATGTCCCCTTTTGGTTGCGATCATTCAACCATGATGGCTGCCCGAGCCCAAAGCCTGGAAACCTTTAGCACAGTCTTCAGGTTATATTTATGAAGGGATTTCATTGTAACTTGGTAGGTTGACTTCATATAATGTCTAGATGAGAACAGCCCCTTCTGGGCACCATTAGGCAACTGTGAAGGCTACAGGGGCCCGAAGCCCAAAAACCTTTAGCACAGTCTACAGGTCATATTTATGAAGGGATTTTATTGTAACTTGGTAGGTTGACTTCATATAATGTCTAGATGAGAACAGCCCCTTTCATTGGGCAATTGTGACGGCTAAAGGGGCCTGAAACCCGAAAACCTTTAGCACAGTCTACAGGTGATATTTATGAAGGGATTTCATTGTACCTTGGTAGGATGACTCCAAATAATGTCTAGATGAGAACGTCCCCTTTTGGTCGCAATCAATCAGCCTTGATGGCTGCCCAAGCCCAAAACCTTTAGCATAGTCTATAGGTCATATTTATGGAAGAATTTCATTGTAACCTGTTAGTTTGCCTCCTATAATGTCTAGATGATGACATCCCCTTTTGGTTGTGATTGGTCATCTGTGACGGCTTCAGGGGCCCAAAGCCCGAAATCCTTGAGTACAGTCTACAGGTCATATTTATGAAGGGATTTCATTGTAACTTCATAGGATCACTACAGATGATGCCCAGATGAGAATGTCCCCTTTTGGTTGCGATCATTCAACCATGATGACTCCCCAAGCCCAGAAACGTTTAGCACAGTCTACAGGTCATATTTATGAAGGGATTTCATTGTAACTTGGTAGGTTGACTTCATATAATGTCTAGATGAGAATGTCCCCTTTGGACGCAATTGGGAAACTGACGGCTACAGGGGCCCGAAGCCCATAAACCTTTAGCACAGTCTACAGGCCATATTTATGAAGGGATTTCAATGTAACTTGATAGGATGACTCGTTTTGGAATAATTTCACTGTAACTTGGTAACTTTCGTTGATATACGTTAACTGTGAGGGCCACATACATTAACTGTGAGGTCATATTAACCTACCCCTCAGCTCTTTAGTACAGTGTACACCTCATATTATTTTTATCAAAAACATAGCATACAGGGAACAGAAATGAACATATTCCCAATTATCACAATTCTTGTCTTATTTCATAATCCTTTCATAAACATTGAACATTATCCTTTTCATCAAACACAACACACAAGTTAAGCTACAGTGTCATTGACACTTCCATTTAACCTGCTAATGCATTCCTGAAGTTCATACATGTATTTTTACATGAAAATAGTCAAAAATATCCATTGCTAATTCCTTTATATAGAACACATTTAATGGTATGCACAGAAGTTATTTCCAATTTCTTGAAAATTGTATCTGAATCCTGTATGAATATCTTGAAATATGCTGTTTACGAAAACCTATTTCTGAATTCTTTTAAGCTATATTAGTCCTGAAAATAAGCCTCCATAAATTCTTTTTCTGTATAATTTAGTTCTCATGCTTTCACCATTTTCACACAGACTCAAATTTACTGGAGGCAGTAAATTCTGTTTCTATAGTTCTTATATTACTTTTATCCAATAATAAAGGATAAAAAAATACAAATAGTATAGATCTGAGTTTGTTTGTTTATTGGGTTTAATGACAATTTCAACAGCCTGACAGTCACATTGCACCGGACAGCTTTACAGGTGAAGGAAACCAGAGTACCAAAAGAGAACCACCAGCAAGCAAGCAACTGTCAGACTCTCCAACTGACTGTCTCTCTACAAGCAGAGTAGGTGGCAGTTGAAGGCAACTTAGGCAAGTGCACCATCGACATGCCATACTCCTAAGTACACGGTGCCACTGTTCCCCCTCGTGGGCATTCAACATTACTAGTCTCGCCCAAGAACACAACACACAATTGGTCAGGATTGAACCATCAACCTTTTGGTACAAGGTCAAATGCATCAACCACTAAGCCATCATGCTCCCACAAAACTTAATAGAATGCACAGAAAGATACAAAAAATATAAATAGCTCATCAAAACAAGAGGCCTCAGGTGGCCTGAAATGCTCACTTGACAATTTTAAAACCCATAAACTTTTCACAAATAGATTTAACTGTGCTAAATTTTCATAAGTCATCAAATTTGTTCACGGATGTCTTTGCCTTGTCAGATGCATAGCCAGGAGAGGTGCCACAGGTACGAATGCACCTCCCCAGAACATTGGAGTTCCACTTGAGGGACATTTTGTGATTTGAAAATTTTGATCAAATGGGGCAACCTCTGCCCTGATACAAAGTACTCTCTGTGGCTAGCTTGAAAACCCTGCAGGCCAATGCAGGCCAATGGATAACAGGGTCGAGTAATGCCGCAGCACCAGAAGCAATCAGGGGTGAGCTTGGGTGGATGAGGATCAAGGACAGGATAGACTTACTGAAACTCAGTTATCTTAATTATTTGGTAAATCTCCCCGACAGCCGATGGTATAAAGTATTATGTTCCAGAGTATTTTCAACTCAAATATCAAGACAGGATGGATGTGGTCTGGTCCAAGTGAGGGAGCTGATAGACAACTACTCATTGGAGATCTCAGACCTAGACATAGAGGCAACCCAGGGTAAAAAATCATCAGTGAAAGAGTCATGGAGGATGATAACCTTAATTGGCGAGAGGTGGCCAAATCTAAGAGGTTTTTGGGTGGCCTGCGTGATAAAGAGAGGCCTGGTTTTGAAGAGTACCTTGATGGCACCTTTGGGGGGGTCACTGTTGTTCAAGCTGAGGTCGTGGTCCCTGGAGCTGAGGGGAAAATCAGTGAAAAGGAGTGCCAGATATATAATTTGGGCGTGGTGGAGACCCTGGAACACTTTCTTCTAGAATGTCCAAAATATCAGTCTAAAAGGATAAGATTCATTGGGAGTATAATGGGGAAGTGGGATGGGAGAATGAAGGACATGTGGTTAGTGAGAGACTCAAAGGAGAGGTTAATATGCTAATCGGAGAGATTGGGAAGAAAGGGGCAAGGGATGTCATCAAGCAGTTCATCACCGAGTGCTGGGAGGAGAGAAGATGCATGGAAATAGGGAAGCAGTTGGGAGTACAGGGGTAACCAAGGCCTTCACACGTGAGAACTGCGACAAATCAACGGCCGGCCGAAGTGTTATTATTATTACCAAATAGCACAGAACATTAAATAGTTAGCAGCGATTTAAATGTACAATATAGCATATCTTCCAAATATTTTTCTTGCCATAAATTCTTATTATGTATTTGTACACTAATTTTATGATTATTCTTTTGCCAATTATAACAATTTCTTATAATTTTTTCCGAATTTTGCGATTATTCATGGTTAAGCACAATGGTGCCTTTCAGTGAATACTTGCAAAATTATAAGATTTTTTTTCATAGAACTTAATATACCATAAGTTTTGATGCGTTTCTTGGTATAGTAAATTTTTATAATATATTTGCTAATAATTTTGCAATTATGTGTTGTTAAATGCCAGTTGCGCCTTTCAATGATCAATTACAAAATTATAAGATTTGTTATGGAACTTAATACACTTTAAGACGTTTTGCTGTCTTTAAGAGTAATTTTATATAATTTAATTAATATTGTTGATCCTTGCAATGAATTATTGTAAAATTGAGCACTGTTGGAGCATTGCAAATTAATGCTTGCTGATCAATAAATTAATTTCTACCAATATTTATCTAGCTAAACATTGAAAAAAATATTAACCAAAGCTGTGTTGAACAATGTAGAAATTAATTAGGTGGCTGAGTAGTTTATTGTGTTCTGGCATGTCTTTGTTCACAAGCTCGTATAAGTATATTAAATTTTAATGCAAGGAGGTACATTAAGATTTATTACAATAGACAATATACAATATTTTTTTTTAAAATCCAAAATAAATTAAATGAAAGTGTCAATGACACTGAAGCTCAACTTGTGTAAGACATGTATATGTATAGTATGTGACACAGCAATGACAAACATCTAGGTAATGACCTGATAACAAAGGTACATATAAAGTATTGTAACGGTCTGTACATAAATGCTGACCGTAGCCTGTAACAAATGCATAGGTAAAGTATTGTAAAGGTGGGTGACAGTTAGATGCTAAACTAGAAAAGAAATCTTTGAGTCCCAGAGTGGGACTGACTGAACCCCAAAATATTTGTTCTCATAGCACAGTGATAACAAAGGCACCCCAAAACACTCGTTCCTGTCCCAAGGTGATAACAAAGGTATCCAATAAGTTTTGTGAAGATCGGTTCATAAATACAGCCTCTAGCCCGAGCCGTATTGACATGTGCACTTACAGAGTATAAGTAGCACTGAATAAATCAAAGTTCATCTAATTTGCATAATTTCTGCACGAGAAAAAACCCGTACTATATGTGATATATTCCATGTTACTAAACATTCATACAAAAATTTATTCAAATCAGAACTTTCATACAGAAGTTCTGTACAAAAGACTGACTGCACTAATTTTGGTACAAAATGGCTGCTGGTGGCCATCTTGAATTTCGGACCACACCCAAAAACACTCGTTCTCATCCCACGGTAATAACAAAGGTACCCAAGAAGTTTCGTAAAGATCGGTTCATAAATACGGCATCTAGCTTGAGCCGTATAGAAGTTGTGTACAAAAAACTGATTAGACCTAATTTCGATACAAAATGGCCACTGGCAGCCATCTTGAATTTTGGACCGCACCCAGAAACACTCGTTCTCGTCCCAAGGTGATAACAAAGGTACCCAAGACGTTTCGGGAAGATCGGTTCATAAATACAGACTCTAGCCCAAGCCGTATTGACATGTGTACTTACTGTGTGTAAGCAGCACTGAAAAAATCAAAGTTCATCTAATTTGCATAATTTCTGCACGAGAAAAAAAACCCGTATTATATGTGATGTATCCCATGGTACTAAATTAAACATTCACACAAAAAATTATTCAAATCAGCGCTTTCATATGGAAGTTCTGTGCAAAAATCTGATTGCACCAAATTTCGTACAAAATGGCTGCCATCGGCCATCTTGAATTTCGGACCGGACCCCAAAACACTCGTTCTCATCCCACGGTGATAACAAAGGTACCCAAGAAGTTTCGTAAAGATCAGTTCATAAATACGGCCTCTAGCCCGAGCCGTATTGGCAATTGCACTTACAGTGCTGAAAGTAACACCAAAAAACATCAAAGTTAGTCTAATTTGCATAATTTACGCACGAGAAAAAAACCTGTATTATATGTGATGTATCCTATGGTACTAAACATTCATACAAAAAATTATTCAAATCAGAGCTTTCATATGGAAGTTCTGTACAAAAAACAGATTTCTGCATCGTCGGTACAAAATGGCAGCTGGCAGCCATCTTGAATTTCAGTCACGCACCCAAAAACACTCGTTCTCGTCCCACAGTCATAACAAAGGTACCCAAGAAGTTTCGTAAAGATCGGTTCATAAATACGGCCTCTAGCCCGAGCCATAGCAGCTTGGCACTTACAGCTCTGAAAGTAACACTAAATAAATCAAAGTCAGTCTAATTTGCATAATTTACGCACGAGAAAAAAACCCATATTATATGTGATGTATCCCATGGTACTAAACATTTATACAAAACTTTATTCAAATCAGAACTTTCATACAGAAGTTCTGTACAAAAAACTGATTTTTGCATCATCGGTACAAAATGGCCGCTGGCAGCCATCTTGAATTTCGGACCACACCTAAAAACACTCGTTCCTGTCCCAGGGTCATAATAAAGGTACACAAGAAGTTTCGTAAAGATCGGTTCATAAATACGACCTCTAGCCCGAGCCATAGCCAATTGTTGACGTACGGACAGACGGACAGACAGACGACGGACGACGGGCCATGACAATAGCTCAAATTTGACTTCGTCAAAGTTGAGCTAAAAATCAATAAGAAAGATATAAACCAAGGAGGCAAATCTGAGCTGGGAACCGTGACGGAAATATGGCATTTTCATCCATTCATCATATCAAGTTCAAGGAATGTCATCCAAATATGCAACCTGTAAAGCACGCTGAAGAAATCCAAGATGCCTGCCATGGTGATCATTAACAGCGACCAATCGTAACTAAAATATGACATTCTCATCATACGAAGTCATCATTCCAAATTTCAACAAGAGGCCCCAAGGGGCCTGAGAGCGCTCACCTGACATGGTAGCCTAAATTTATATCAACCCAGAGAATTGATTTCAACAACTTGCATCTGCTCCTCCAAAGAAAAGCTTATACCAAATATCCAAAGATTCTGACCAGTGGATCTAAAAAAAAAAGAAGATTTTTAAAGAATATTCCTCATATTGAACTAAGTTATAATTCAGGCTCCCACAGGGGGCCCATGTATGAACCCAGGGACTTGGCTTTAACAAACTTGAATCTCACCCCCCTAAGGATGCCGCACACCAAATATCAAAACATTCCGACTGCTGGATCTGAAGAAGAAGATTTTTAAAGAAAAGTCCTCATTTTGAACTAAGTTACAATTCGAGCTCCCACAGTGAGTCCAAATATGGACCTAGGGACATGGCTGAAGAAGAAGATTTTTAAAGAAAAGTCCTCATTTTGAACTAAGTTACAATTCAAGCTCCCACAGTGAGTCCAAATATGGACCTAGGGACATGGCTTGAACAAACTTGAATCTCACCCCCTAAGGATGCTGCATACCAAATATCAAAACATTCCGACTGCTGGATCTGAAGAAGATTTTTAAAGAAAATTCCTCAATTTTGAACTAAGTTATAATTCGGGCTACCACAGTGAGCCCAAATATGAACCCAGGGACTTGGCTTGAACAAACTTCAATCTCACCCCCCTAAGCATGGTGCATACCCAATATCAGAAGATTTTGCCTGCTGGATCTTGAGAAGAAGATTTTCAAAGAAATTTGCCTGAAATGCACTAAGTTCAAATTTGGGCTCCTATACTGAGCCCAAATATAAACCCAGGGGGCCGATTTGAACAAACTTGAATCAGATCCACCCCACAATGTTGCATACCAAATATCAAAAGATTCTGCCTGCTGGATCTGGAGAAGAAGATTTTTTAAGAAATATGCCTGAAATGCACTAAGTTAAAATTTGGGCTCCTATACGGAGCCCAAATATAAACCCAGGGGGCCGATTTGAACAAACTTGAATCAGATCCACCCCGCAATGTTGCATACCAAATATCAAAAGATTCTGCCTGCTGGATCTGGAGAAGAAGATTTTTGAAGAAATTTGCCCGAAATGCACTAAGTTTGAATTCGAGCTTCTATAGTGAGCCCAAATATGAATCCAGGGGGCCGATTTGAACAAACTTGAATCAGATCCACCCCGCAATGTTGCATACCAAATATCAAAAGATTCTGCCTGCTGGATCTGGAGAAGATGATTTTTTAAGAAATTTGTCCGAAATGCACTAAGTCCGAATTCGGGCTTCTATATTAAGCCCAAATATGAATCCAGGGGGCCGATTTGAACAAACTTGAATCAGATCCACCCCGCAATGTTGCATACCAAATATCAAAAGATTCTGCCTGCTGGATCTGGAGAAGAAGATTTTTGAAGAAATTTGCCCGAAATGCACTAAGTTTGAATTTGAGCTTCTATAGTGAGCCCAAATATGAATCCAGGGGGCCGATTTGAACAAACTTGAATCAGATCCACCCCACAATGTTGCTTACCAAATATGAAAAGATTCTGAAGCTGGATCTGGAGAAGATTTTTTTTAAGAAATTTGCCTGAAATGCACTAAGTTCGAATTCGAGCTTCTATAGTGAGCCCAAATATGAATCTAGGAAGCCGATTTGAAC
Organism: Pictodentalium vernedei; assembly: GCA_031216915.1. Classification (NCBI taxonomy): domain Eukaryota; kingdom Metazoa; phylum Mollusca; class Scaphopoda; order Dentaliida; family Dentaliidae; genus Pictodentalium; species Pictodentalium vernedei. The sequence goes on from CM062295.1 coordinate 247,775,532, forward strand.
AAACTTGAATCAGATCCACCCCACAATGTTGCATACCAAATATCAAAAGATTCTGCCTGCTGGATCTGGAGAAGAAGAGTTTTTAATAAATTTGCCCGAAATGCACTAAGTCCGAATTCGGGCTTCTATATTAAGCCCAAATATGAATCCAGGGGGCCGATTTGAACAAACTTGAATCAGATCCACCCCGCAATGTTGCATACCAAATATCAAAAGATTCTGCCTGCTGGATCTGGAGAAGAAGATTTTTGAAGAAATTTGCCCGAAATGCACTAAGTTTGAATTCGAGCTTCTATAGTGAGCCCAAATATGAATCCAGGGGGCCGATTTGAACAAACTTGAATCAGATCCACCCCGCAATGTTGCATACCAAATATCAAAAGATTCTGCCTGCTGGATCTGGAGAAGATGATTTTTTAAGAAATTTGCCTGAAATGCACTAAGTTCGAATTCGAGCTTCTATAGTAAGCCCAAATATGAATCTAGGGAGCCGATTTGAACAAATTTGCATCAGATCCATCCCACAATGTTGCATACCAAATATCAAAAGATTCTGCCTGCTGGATCTGGAGAAGAAAATTTTTTAAGAAATTTGCCTGAAATGCACTAAGTACGAATTTGAGCTTCTATAGTGAGCCCAAATTTGAATCTAGGAAGCCGATTTGAACAAACTTGAATCAGATCCACCCCACAATGTTGCATACCAAATATCAAAAGATTCTGCCTGCTGGATCTGGAGAAGATTTTTTAATAAATTTGCTTGAAATGCACTAAGTTCAAATTTGGGCTCCTATACTGAGCCCAAATATAAACCCAGGGGGCCGATTTGAACAAACTTGAATCAGATCCACCCCACAATGTTGCTTACCAAATATGAAAAGATTCTGCCTGCTGGATCTGAAGAAGAAGATTTTTTTAAAAATTTGCCTCAAATGCACTAAGTTCGAAATTGGGCTCCTATACTGAGCCCAAATATGAACCCAGGGGGCCGATTTGAACAAACTTGAATCAGATCCACCCTACAATGTTGCATACCAAATATCAAAAGATTCTGCCTTCTGGATCTGGAGAAGAAGATTTTTTAATGTTTTTCCCATTGCCTACAGTGTTAAAAAGTGCTGACTCAGCACTTTTTCAAAGTCCCGAAACTGTACCCTATGATAAAACCGATGGCAATTTTTTTTTACCAATCCTTTCTGTTGGTCCTAAGGAAGCTGCACACCAAATAAAAATTCTCAGTGCCGTGCAGTTTTGGAGATATAGGCGTTTTAATTTTTTTCTATTTTTAGCTCCTGCGGTTCCCACGGGGCTGCGGGAATTTTTTTTTTTACATAAATCAAGTACTCATGACCCAATAAGCCCTCAAATAAAATTTGGTTCAAATCAGCCTCTCGGTTTGGAAAAATAGAAATTTTGGGTGTGGCCAAAATTACTGCCCCTCCCATAACAATGGCAAATATTGCCCCTCGAACTTTCTGTGTACAAGCCTGAGTCTACAACCCAAAAGGAAGCTGCAAACCAAATATCAGGTCTCTACCACTAATAGTTCATGAGAAGAAGATTTTTAAGGATTTTAGTGCCCCTTGGGGGTGTGGCACCACCCAGGGGGAGAGGCAACTTTATTTGAACAAATCCGAATTGGTATTGGTGGACGAATATTTGACCAAGATTTGAATAAAATTGGGCTATTGGTTTGGGAGGAGAAGTCGATAATGTAAAGTTCACGACGGACGCCGGCGACGGACGGCAAGTGATAAGTTTAGCTCCCTTCGGTGAGCAAATAAAACTGGTGGATAGCGACAATCTGCAAGACTCTGTTGGAGAAATTCAAGATGGCCATCATGGTAGCAATTATGTGCAGCCGACTGTGGCTGACATATCTCATCCACTCATTATACTGAAGCTGCCGACCAAGTTTCAAGAAAATTGATGCACAAATGCGACTGCAGGGTGTTCTGAAGAAATCTAAGATGGATACAATGGCAACCATTGTCGACAGCTGACTGTGACCACAAAAGGGCATTTTCACTTGGGCATGAACCCGAATGTGTATATGAAATTTTGTGTTGTTCAGAAAAGAACTTGTAGGCAGACTAACAGATGACGTCTGCAGGCAACATGGCAATGACTCACCTTGACACCATTGAGTTAAGATACCATAACAAAATCAAAATGTAATTTCACCATCACTGAACTTGGTGTTGTCAGCTTTTGGAAAAGAATTTGAAAATGCCACATGCTTGCCTGAAGTGCTCCCGGCAAAAACCCAAAAGGAAATGTGAAGATTTTTCAGAAACGATAAGTCTCTCATAATTTTCCAGATATAAATTGTAAAACTACTGGAGTTATAAAGAAGAGTTTTCTTTATGCCCCACTACAACCATATTTTCGAATCAGGGTAGGTGAAGTGGGTCTGAACCCCTTAACTGGTAGAGTGCTGGAAGCCCTATTTTGGGCTTTACTAAAATGACAGGCAATAACTGTCTGTAGCTACATTCTGCCTGAGGAAGCCTTTATTGTCCCTGATATGAATCACATTTTTTATACAATACCTTGCTCTCTGACATTTAATTGGATAGTTCCTATAAGACACTATCCAATTAAATGTGATAGAGCAGTACATGATGAGCTTTGATTTGTTGTCAGAAAAAACTCAGCACTTTACCAGTTAAAAATGTCCACAGTGATTGAAATTCTCAAGCTTATAAGTAGCCATTACAAAGATGTTCTATGTTTATAAAATTATTTAGACGAGTGGTTTTACTGAAAGGATTCTTTAAATGTGCACCCTCACGACCATTACCACGTTGTTAACCCCTTGCCCTCTGCACTCTTCAAAATGTATTTAAAATTTCTAAATACATTCAACCAAACCATGCCATTTTATGCCATTTATAACATCTCATTGGAACGAGCTCGTTCCAAGTATTATTTATTTACTGGTGTTTAAGGTCACATATTTATGCACAATGGCTAATCATGACCGCGACAGTTTTACGGGTGGAGGAAGCCGGAGTACCCGGAGAGAACCACCGAGCAACTGTCAGCTCCCCAACATACTAACTCCACGAAAGCGCAGGGTTAGCATTGGTTGAAGACAAGTGCACCATCGACATGCAGTACGTCTTAGTACACAACGCCACCATGCCTCCACGTGGGCAATGGAGATGAAGTGTCTTGCCCGAGGATACAATGCGGTTGCTGCAGGTGGGATTCGAACCGAGGACCTCTCGGCTTGCAGCCTGCACCTCTATCTACTGAGCCACCGTGCTCCCCAGCTCGCTCCAAGGAAGGGTCACAAGATACATTTGTTCAAAATGTAAGACGCCTAACATAATCCCTAAATGTGATGCCAGCGGCTTACTGAGTAGTCATTACATCACATCACATGCCAAATCAAGCCCTCAGGCCACCTGTTAGCTCCCCACTTTTCATGGGGTTTGGGTGCAGGCGGCCGATGATACAGTGTGATGTCTCTTCACTCACAGAAATAAACAGATGTTCTTCCAGCTATAGATATTCCAATTAATAAGTATTTAATTCACCTTGAAAACATAAAGATAACACAGTTTGTGGAACTGTGCAGCGTATTGGAACTATACAGTGTACTGGTAATAACAAGAGCAATGCTAACGCGTGTGCTGATGCCCCCAAAGGTAGCAAAGTCGGACTTGCATGTAAATAAATAACTTCTGAATGTTTGAAGAGAATTGTTTCATCCAAACAACTTTGAATGAACAGAATTAAAAAAACACTATGATTCTTGTGTCATCCATATTTGTATGAATATATCGATATGTAGTAGGTTAAAATGACGTGAAAACCTGCCCTGCAAGCACTGGGCAGTACAGAAAAAATGGACTAGAAAAAATTGGGATAGTGGACTAAAAAAAAAATTGGGAAGCACTTCCCCTATAAGACACTGGCCAGTAAGAATATAGCTGAAATTGGCACCCAGATTTATATGGTTATATCGATATGTAGTAGGTTAAAATGACATGAAACCTCTCTACCAAGCACTGGGCATCACAGAAATAGTGGACTAAAAAAAAATTGGGCAGCACTTCCCCCATAGGCACTGGCCAGTAAGAATAAAGTTGAAATTGGCATCCATATTTATATGGTTATATTGATATGTTGTTTAAAATGACATGCAAGCACTGGGCAGTACAGAAATAGTGGACTAAAAAAATCGAGCAGCACTTCCCCTATAGGCACTGGACAGTAAGAATAAAGCTGAAATTGTGAAATTTGTGATTTTTTAATTCAAAAAGAGGCATAACTTTTGCAAGAATGGTCGGAGTGAACCTCCAAACTGAACTTGACCTGTATTTTGACATTAGTAATAAGCAAATAAAATTTGAAATCGATTGGTGCGGTGATACAATTTTAAATGGTCTGGAACCAAAATCACTATAATTCTTGTGTCATCCATATTTATATGGATATATTAATATGTAGAGGTTAAAATGTCATGCAACCTCCCCTGCAAGTACTGGGCCGCAGAAAAATAATGAACTAAACAAAAATTGGGCAGCACTTTACCCTATAGGCTATGGTACAATTTACCCAGTCAGAAACAGAGGCAAAAAACAAACAGGGGCCATAACTCGACCAAACATGAATGGATGAAATGCTAGGTACGAGGGCATCCGTTCCCCTAAACTACCCTATCACCATACCAAAGTACATTAAGATCCGACAACTGATGCTTGAGTTATAATACAAAATGTTTGTATGGACGGACGGAGACCTCGACTATATACCCCCTCGAAAATTTTTCGGGGGCATAATAAAACTTCAGCTGTGTGAGTCTTCATTCATAAAAATGTCATCAAAGATGCGCTCAAATAACATCTTGATATTTTGGGATTCAACTGTCATTTTTCTAAAACTAATTTCACAATTTTTCAATAAAATCAACCGAGATATTATAGGTTGTGGTAGGCTTATTCTGGTTAATTTCCTGGCCGTTTTTGGCCACTATGTTAGGGAAAGGGTTAAATATGTTATTGACTGAACTCTGTTTATTCTAGCGGCACCAGAATTTAGCTTGTTACTTATTCGTTCTGTGTAGGTCAAAATTTTCGGATTCAACAACTAGATTAATGGTGATCCCACAGGTGTGCTGGCTAATTTTTTTTCTGAAGAAACTCAGTGCATGTCACCCACTCCTATTGGGTTACAAATTTCATTCAAACCAGTAAGTTCACTGTTCATTCCCAACTGAAATATTCCAGATGATTTAATCTAAACACAGGCGATGAATTATTTAAGGGTTAGACTAGTTTTAGGCCATGACAGCTTCGAATTCCTAACAGAATTACACTGGAGCCAAACTTGAAAGCATCGGAAGTATAATAGTTTGGGTGAATTTTTTAACGTTTTCTGCAGTACACAGACTTAATATCTGGGACTAAATGTGCTTGATTTAAACATACCTTTTAAACAATCTTTCAAATATTTGACATGTCGAATATGAATGCATTTAGAACAATAGTTTGAGAGAAGCACATTTTTGTCTCTATAAAAATACCTTGGTGTCAAAATTAGGAGGCGAGTGGAAATGACACCCTTGAATATGACCCCAGCAGTTCTTGATTAACCAGGCACATTATTCTAATGAAGATGTTGTATGCCAATTGTGGAAGAATTTAAAGCATTTTGCAGTGATTTGATTTTTTTTCCCCGTTTTCTTAATCCACCTTATTAGAATATATTGAGGATACACATATTGTAATTTGTAGGCCAAATTTTGTATGCCAAGTTTTATCCAAACCAGACAATGTTCCTAAAATTTAAAATTTGTGCAGGTGTTCAAATCTTGCCTCTCCAAGTATGAAGGCAAATACTGCCCGTCAAACTTCATTTAAATAAACTTCAGTCAACAACAGGAAAGAAAGCTGAATACCAAATATTCAGTCATTGCATCTATCAGTTCATGAGAAAATTTAAAATAATTGGTGATTTGTGCCTCACCACATAGGAACAGCACAAATTTTAACAAAACTGATGCGCCTAAATCATCACTCACATAAAATATTAATGGAATAGGTCAGACTTTTTTTAAGAAGACGCAAACATAACCTTAAACCTCAACCTGGGGGCACGGTGGCATCGTGGTAACCGGTTCTCATCAGATCACCGAAGTTAAGCAACGTCGAGCGCGGTTAGTAGTTGGATGGGTGACCATTTCAGCGATTGATTTGCACTCCCGTGTTGTGTCCTTGGGCAAGGTACTTAACCCCGATTGCCTACATGGGAGCACGATGACGCTGTGTACTAAGGCATACTGCACGCCAAAGGTATGCATGTCTTCAACCAATCTAACCCTGCCTGTGCCGCAGTGCAGAGTTCAGGGTTACGATGTTGGGAAGCTGGCAGCTGCTCGTCGTTTCTCGGTGGTTCTCTCCGGCTTCCTTCACCCGTAAAACTGTCACCAACATGATATGACCCTGGCTGTTAATGTGTCGTTAAACCCTAACAAAAAAAACCCCAAAAAAACCTCAACCTGACTTTCTGTAAAGTAAGCTAAAAAGGATTTGGATTTGGTACTATTTTCAGTGCCAGTGTTGCACCTCATGAAGAACACTTTGATTCATTTGGGACTACTCGTTTGCAATTTCTGCTTCCAAAACATAGATTATGAACCTTTATTGGAATGAGCCCATGTTCCTCATTCCACTAAAGGGTCATAAGCTATGTTTTGGAGGTTAGAAGTGAAAACTATAGTTAAATTTTAAAGGTCAAGTAAATGGTTAAAACATTCAGGAAGATGCATGGTAAATGCAAATTGATGGAAATATTCTGCGCCGACATTCAATCAGGAGAGAGGAAAGGTTATTGGGAAACTTGACAAGAGTTATAGTGATGGGTTGAATGCATATACTGAAAAGGGATTATTTTTTGTGTGTAATATCACTGTCAGCATATATGGCTATATCATGGCTGAAACATGCCTAATCCCACCTAAAACAAAACCTTGATACAGTAACCTCACCAATATCTAATGCTACGAAGAAGAGCCCATTTTCATGTTAAGGTCACTGTGACATTTGGCACAATGAACTCAAAATAAATATGAGAAACTGGTCAAGGAGAATTTTAGTCAGAGAATGGAACCAACTCCAGAATATTAGGCTTACTGTGGCCTTTACCACGGACACAATGACCACAGTGTAAATAGGGTTCCTCTTATCACGGACAATCAACAACTAAATTTAGTTTTGCTCGGCCCAGCAAAACTTTAATTGGAGAGTGGAACACATTTCCATCAACAGACCGACAGACTGATGGATGCCCCACAGCAATATCTCCTTTCGCCCACCCCAAAATTATTTTGAGGGGATCAAAAGTAAAGTTTATAGACATGTTCTTATTGACCCGCTTCCCTTCCGGCAATTAGAGCACAGTAAGGAAGAATTTACCTGAGATTAGAGCATGAAGCTGACCGGCTCTCAGCCAATCAAATTACGGATCCAGAAAGAAAGAGGTGAAATTTAAATGATGAATTACAATAACAAATGGAGGATGCTGAAGAGGGAAGAATAACAAGAGTTTATCTAAAACGCAAACATTGGTTTATTAAATTAAAACAAAAACTACCTGTAACACAGATCGACAGTCTAAATCCCTGTTATTTGGAGAGTACATACATGTATATATATATATTACATTACAAAAATTCATTCTCGTGTTCAAATATAAATATTCAAAGGATTATCTACCAGGTTAAAAGATATATAACCAACAGATCCTTTACACAAAATATTTTAAATAAATAATCAGAATAGAGATAATGGGAATTATCTTAATAATAATAATTGTGGTAATAAATACATTGTTACATGGCAAGCATAATTAGTTTGATTTTTTATATTTGTAATTTACACGTCAGCAATATAAATAAATTTCACAAAAAAGGTTTTTGAAGCACCTAGAGAGTGGATAGTAACTAGATCACCCACAGAGTAAACTATACACCCTGACAAGTCTCATATTCCTTTAAAAATCCTCTGATGGAAGCAATGTTTCAGTTAATGGACCTCCGAGTTGAGCTCAGAGGTTCACCAGCTGAAATTTAGCTTTCGATCTCCAGACTTTTGCACAGAAACTGAGCTGCTCATTGTGTGGAAAATCCTCTGTAGGCATTTCAGTCATAATTCGCTCGTTATGTACTCCATATAATCAACTGTACACTGTTAACAGTATGGGAAAAGTGTACACCAACTAGAACAGTTCAGGAATGGATTTCCACCAAATAGTTATTTAGAATTGCTGAGAAGCATCAATAGAACCATTGGGTAACCATTTACCAACTGATGAAAACCTGTGGCTCATCAGCAGAAAGTTTACAATTGTTTCTTCTCAGAAGTTTTAAATATCAGATGAGTGAAAATCCACTGATGTAGTGTTTTAGTTATACACTCTTCCCTTTCTTTTCAGTATGAACACAACCATATTTTGTTTATAGATCCTGAATGCAAGGAACATTTTTATGTTTACAGTTACTGTTAATTGGGGTTCAAAATATTGTTATCACTTAGGTCATATCATGTTAGATCATTTTATAGATGGAGGTAGTTCGAATACACGTGGAGAACCACCAACAGTTGCATGTAACTGACTTTTCAACTTATCCACAGGGAATATATTAATCTTGAACTTGAGTCATACTGGCTAAGGAAAAGTGTTCCATCACCAATCACTCAGTTCACATTCTGCACTATTTCTGAGCACACCTGAAAATAAGCAATCTGTCATTTGCAGAATGAGGTCCCCAGAGGGTGAATTTGCTGATCCTAACCCATGTGGTTGGCTAAAATCCCCCAGTTTATCCTCTGGTACCTATTTCTGGTTAGGCTTGAGAACTTGTTTCAGACTGAAGTTCCAAGAGGGTAAATTTGGTGATGCTAGCTACCCTGCTGTGCAGGGTAGCATCACCAAATTTACCCTCTTGGGGACCTCACTCTGCAGATGACAGTCTGCTCATTTTCAGGCTTGTTTCTGAGCTCCCACAAGTGTGAGCCAACACCAAGAAACCCATCATCAGCCTTACTATGTCATGATGTAATACAGTAGGTGCTTTGGCACTAAAGGGTTTCCATTTTAGAGGAATTCCACCCCAGGTATTGGTTACTAGGTCCTATTTTACCAGTAAAAAAAAAGAGCTTGTTTACCACTGTAAACAATCACTGCTTCACTCCCCAAGGTTTGCACAGGGAGTTTGAGCAGTAACTGAAGTCCAATAAATTCATTCTCGTGAGCCAGGATTTTACAAGTTGAGTGTCTTAATATAAGCACACAACACGGGACTACAAGCAGGTTTAACTCACTGCAACTACCTCTTGGTCAAAAGTTTGATGAACTCTGGATTCACAGCTTTCGCAGAAGAAAAATTGACATTTACTCATTTCTGAAGTTACTCTTCTCCACAGTCATTGAATCTGATCCTATTATCATATCATGTGGAACATTCAGCACCTTCCACTGCAGTTCATAGGATATGGTGGATTTACTTGAGAAACTTATTGTTAAAATCCTGTACCCATAGCTTATGTTCTGAATATTTTTCCAATATTTACTCAAAAAAAACTCATTATTTTTGGTTTTTATAAATACATCATTTATGACCTGAATTTATATTGAAACAAATCTAACAAGCTAGTTCTAACCATGGGTCAAAAGTCATGTTTAGGGTTAGATGGGAAAAACGTGGTGCTTTTGACAAATATGTGTGGATCTTGCCATTTTGTGAGGTAAGGGTCCAATGATAGCTTAATGTCACTTGATACAATACATTATATAATTTTACTTCAAATAAATCCTACCAAAATAGTTTTTTTCAAATGCATTTTCACACAACATTATTCTTGAATGAGATTCTAACGTTTTTACGACTGAGACATATTCATTTACAGATTTTAAAAACTTCACATTTCTGAACAGCAACATGATCTTTCTTTGACTAGGTTTTAGTTTAGCACCTGGTAAATTGAATTTACAATAACTGTTTCAATGTTAAAATTAATTTTACAATAATACAGAAACTTTAGTGTACACTGGCATTCATATGGCATTTTCTTGAAAAAAAAAGGCTTTTTATAACACCCTGGTCAGCATGTAAAAAACAGAGTCAAGTCGAGAAAATGGGAAAAATAAAATAGGACATAGATTTGTTTCCAGTTTTGTAAAATTTCAACTCTTAACCCTTTACCTAACATGAAAAGCAGACGACGCTGCAAAAATCTTTTTGGAATAACTACTTTTTCATTTTTTGTCTCAAAAACATAGGTTATGACCCCTCATTGGAACAAGCTCGTTCCAAAGAGGGGTCATAATCTATGCTTTTGAGACAAAAAATGAAAAAATTATGAAAATTAATTGGTGACTTTTGTGAATAGTGCTGGCCGGTTTTGGTTGTAATGTGGGGTAAAGGGTTAACCCAACATATCACAACTATTTTTATTTTGTTTTTATTTTGTAATTCTGAAGCAAAGCTTCGGACTCCCAACTTGAACTAGCTCATCCCAGTTAGGGGTCACAAGATGTGGCTTGTTTTATTACAACTTATTGGAGAATGCCTGTTGCCTGAAATGAAACAAATTTTGAATAACAAATTCAGGTCAGCAAAAATAATCTAGCCCTCAACCAGTTAACGATACTTGACAGCCAGGGTCACCTCGTGCCAGTTTTACAGGTGCAGGATGCTGGAGTACCAGGAGAGAACCACTGAGCAGTGGCAAGAAACTGTCAGACTCCACAATGCAGTGCACCTTAGCGCACAGTGCCACCATGCTCCAATGCTGGCAATAAGAATTAAATGCCTTGCCTAAGGGCACAACACAACGCTGTTGTGCAATTATGTGTTATCAACCATATAAAAAGGACCAATTCCAATATTTTTGTTCAAAATATGAGGGAAATACAGGAGTGCTCCATTCGTTTTCAAATGAAAATTTTAATTTTGTTTGCCTCGAAAATATAGCTTGTGACTCCTCGTTTGAACAAACTCAATCCAATGATGGGCCATAAGTTATGTTTTTGAGGCAAAAATTTCAAAAGATACTAAAATTTAAATGGCATTTTTGTGAATAGTGCTAGCTGGCTCTGTCCACTGTGTTAGTTAAAGGATTAAAAGAATACCATAACATCAGGCGGATATGTAAAGTGGCTGTCCCCTGAGCAGAGAATTTATTTATTGGTGTTTAAGGTCACATATTTCTGCATACTGGCTAATCATGACTACAACATGGATATAAAGTCAAGTGCAGCCAAACGATTATGTACATGTTGCTCATTTTAGAGGACTTCCACCCCAGGCATTGGTTAACAGGTCCTATTATACCAATAAAACAGCTTATTTACCACAGTAAACAAGCACTGCTTCACTTCCTGATGTTCCCACAGGGGCCCTGTACAGAGAAAGGCATGCAAGATAGAAGGTACCTGTGTAGTCTTCAAGAAAACTACACAGGTACTGTGAAGCAGCGGCAGCTTTTTGACCCACACTTTTCTCAAATACCATATAGGATCGTAAAAGCACTACAGAGGTAATCCAAAGACCATAGGTGCACTAGGTAATTGTTTATAGTACCCCAAATGGGGTGGGAATATAGGGTATTTTGAAAGCCTGTGTGTATATGTTTTTGTTTATGACATGCTGATGTGTGATACCAGCAAAAAAAAAGAGCCTGTTGCTCTTTTTAACTTATCAAGCTTATGAAAGAATGAACAATGGAATAATAATACCAGACAGCTCACATTTGCCTAACACTGAAACAAACAATAAAACAATGGTTATTTTCTTCTACTGACTGTTATGATATTATTCAAGCACCAAAATTGCAACAGTATTAAAAATGATGTGGAGTGTTAATGAATCCATTCACTCCCTCCCACTGTTTCTACAACTAAACATGTCCACTGAATAGTCTATGCCTAATTCTAGCAAAGAATTCCTGGGAGTTCTCAGCATGAACCTGAATTCGTACATTTACACAAATGAAGCTGCCTTTCTATGAAAGGAGCAGAGAGAATAAGATGAGAATACTTCACTGTAACAGGATAAATCAGAGGGTTTTTTTTAAATAAAACAATTCTATGGAATGCATTTAATGGTACTGTGAAGCTAAATGCACTAAGACAAAAAGGAAGCCACATATTTAAAAAAAAAAAAAAATGTCTCTGATCATTGGACTTGGTAATATAGGATTTCAGCTTCGGGAATTATGTAGCACCAATAACACAATGCAGATTTCATTATTTTAGTCGGATGAATGACAGGCTAGTAGCTATAAAATCTTTGAATAGAGTTTACTGTCAGTTCTAGCAAAAATGACTATAACAGGTATAAATGTTTTGAGAACAGATGAAGTATGTCCAAATTCTACCAATATTTCACATCTTTTGGCGATTTCACGGCAGGGCTCTAAAATGATTCCCTGAAAAAATGACAGAAAAAAATGGCACATTTTTTCAGTGCCAGAAAAAATGGCATGCAGAGTAAAACAACATGGCACTCGGGGGTAGGAAAATACAACACACTTTGGTTTCTGAAGAAGTCTTCTGGTTAATGTTTTTGCATTTTTAGAGGGTTTTTTGTTGTTGTATATTTAAATAATGTAGTCACTGAGAATTTATATATTTTTGTTTTCCTATTTATTTTTGTTTTTCAATTTTTCATTTGTTGTTATTTATAATAAAATTATGGGTAGATATTCACCCAAGGGTTGGCTGAGAACAAAGTCAGATCGTGTATGTAAGTGTAAGATCAGTTACCCTCACCCCCCCCCCCCCCCCCCCCACCTGCACCCTGATGCTGAAATATAACATTTTCAACATCCAAATTTTTCTTATAATACAACTTGGTATTTAACCAATTGAATCTTCTTTGACAGAGCTCAACAAGCTCTGTCAAACAATTACGAAGTCATTACACAATTACGAAGTCATTACATTTCCAGTTGCATTATGGAAATTTCAGTATTTGTACTGATTCCAAATATTTGTAAGTTTGAATGGTAATATGTAATGTGCAGCTCTGCTGGGTATGTATACGTGTTATAATACAAACAATGAGATTTTAAGTTACTAACAGCATCAGAGCTGATCAAGGGCCACCTCACTAGTTTTTCTACATATAGCATCAAGTGTGGAAAATTTGAATACAAAATTTTTACTTTAACCCTTTAGTAACACAACAGCAGGTATAACTTGATTTCATGGGAAATTCAATAAGATACTCAGCAAGTAAAGGGCTGTTTAACATTGACATTTAACCCTTAAGGGCCTGGAGATTTTTATACATTTTTTCTATATACTTTGACTTTACAGTTGTTTCCAGTCAAGTCTTGGCTGTCTACAGAGGCAGCCAAGACTTGCCTACAGGGGCAGCCAAGACTTGCCTAGAAACAACTGACAAGGTACTAAGAAAACAAGTTCTGATTTATCCAAACAATGCATGTTGGGGCACCTGTTCCTTTGCATTAAAAAATTATCAAAGTTGGAATTAGGCCCCTAAGAAAGTGAAGACTAAAAGATGGCACGATACAGATGGCATTCATAACTTCATTATATTTTCCCATATTTTGCTGCCAAAATATAGCTTATGACCCTTCATAAGTTTTAAGCACGTTCCAATAAGGCATCATAACCTTTATATTGTTTTGAAAGGAAGCAATACAATTTTTTTAGATATACTGGGAAAAATAATGCAATGTCATAATTAAATGTTAGATAAAGGGTTAATATAAGTGGGATAGAGAAGCCACCTCAATAGTTTTAAGTAGTAACCCCAGGTAATTATCCACTCTCTTCCTGGTGTACCAGTCCAAGCAATCTGAAATAAACTCGAAAAGAGAATGATTGGCGACCTGAGTTAACACTTTAGGCCACACAAAATAAATGAATTCTCCGGCATTTTTGTTTTTTCAAATCAGGGAGGGAGGGTTTTATATTTAATTTTAATTTTTTTCTTGCATATAATGAGCATGGCTTGAGAGGCTTTCTATCTATTTATTTACTTGCATTTAAGGTCACATATTTCCACACAATGACTAATCATGACTGAAACATGGAAATGAAGTAAAGTACAGCCAATCATTTATACCAATGTTGCCCATTTTAACCCTTTACCTAACATGAAAAGCAGACGACACTTGCAAACCAAATTCTTGAATAACTAATTTTTTTCATTTTTGTCTCAAAAACATAGGTTATGACCCCTCTTTGGAACGAGCTCAAAGAGCTCATTCCAAAGAGAGGTCATAACCTATGTTTTTGAGACAAAAAATTAAAAAAATAATGAAAATTAAATGGCAATTTTTGTGAATAGCGCTGGCCGGTTTTGTCCGTTACGTTGGGTAATGGGTTAAAGGACTTCCACCTCATGCATTGGTTACCTGGCTTTATTTTACCAGCAAATCTTTTTTTTACCACAGTAAACAAGCACTGCTTCACTGCCTGGAGTTCCCAAGGGGAGAGAGGCTTTCCACACAGAATATATAGAAAGAGCATAATTATACAGATTAGCTCATTTAATTTTAACCTTAACAGGCCCAATTCAGAATTTGATCACTTTTTACAACAACAAAACAGGTGCCCCAACATGCGGTCTCTGGGGAAACTAGCAAGTTACATTCTTAGTGCCTTGGCAGTTGCTTCTTGGAAAGTCTTGGCTAGAAACGAGTGCAAAGCCACATGATGAAGAATGTCATTACATATGCTCTTCAGATTTCAGTTACATACATTAATGTCTGGTGAGTTCAATTTCAGTGAGGGATTACCTGAGAATCAAAGTATTTTTTTCTTGGCCTTACTAACCCAACACGAAAAGCTGATGACCCCAATAAAATTTTTTTTGTTTTTAATTTCCTTTTTTCTCCTCCACAACATAACTTATGACCTCTCTGTGGAATGAGCTTCATCAGCTTGTTCCAATGATGGGTAATAAGCTATGTATTCAAGGCAAAAAAATTGAAAAAATAATAAAATTTGAAAAATGATTTTTGTGAATAATGTCAGTAGTTTTCATCATTACTTTAGTAAAGGGTTAATCAGATTACATAGAAAATGTATGTACACAATATTGAATGACTGATTGTAAGGTCATTATCAGCAGCTGATTCCTTATTAGTTGACACAAATGAACTATGAATGATTCAGGCTGCCAGCTACACATGTATATATATACATGTATGTTCTTGCATAGGTACTGGTGAAATTAGCTCTATGTAATTATTTATGTACATAATGTATGCTGCTGTTATCATACTCTCAAGTTCACTAATTACCACAAACACCACTTTCACTGCTTTCCATAATGCACAAGATTTATTTACAATATTCCAGCAGTGACCTGAGAATCAGCTGCTTCATTGCTACAGATATTTGAACTCACAAAAAATAAATTATCACTCCTTCACCTAACAAAATAATCAAATATACTTAGTTAAACTAACCAATATTTTTTTCTATTTTTGTTATTTTTCCATTTCTTTCTTCCAAAACATAGATGACAGCCATTAGGTATGTTCCAGTGAGGATCAAAAAAATGAATTGTTTTTATTCAGATATATTGTACATGGAGAGTGGATTGCCATTAAAACACTGACAAATTCAAACACTTCAAATTCCAAGGAAAAAGGTGTGAGAGCAAGCAAAATTTTAGCCAATGGACCCACCAGTTCAACCTGGTAGTCCACTGGCTGAAATTTGGCTTGTGTCTGTTTTCACAAATAAAAAGCTTTTGTTATTTATTATTTATTTATTGTTGTTTAAGGTCACATACTTCTGCACAATGGCTAATCATGACCACAACATGGAGATAAAGTCAAGGTTAGTCAATCGTTTATACCCCATGTTGCCTATTTTAGAGGACTCGCACCTCAAGCATTAGTGACTGGGTCCTATTTTACCAGTGCAACAGAGCTTGTTTACCACAGTAAACAAGCACTGCTTCACTTCCCGGGTTACCCACAGGGGAAAGCTTTTGTTAGAGTGCAAACACCACTCTACCGAGTATTTTTGCACACTAAGGCCAAAATATCAAATTTTCAACCTGAACATTTTTCTCACAATAGGCTCCTACAACTAGAAATTTAACCAGTTCTATCTTGTTTGACAGAGCTCATGGACCTCTGTCAAACAAGAAGTCATTGGCTAAATTCGTAGTTGCATTATGGGGAAAATATGCTGCTTGAAATTTTTGTATTTTGACATTAGTTTGGAGAGGGTTGTGAAGGTAAAATGTAATTTAAAATGATGTACAAAATTCTTTTGTTGACTGTTTCCTTTGGGACTAACACACCACCTGGTGAAACTGTACTAATCAATGCACACCACTTGGCCACCAACAGACTTTTAAGTGGTAGAGTGTTGACTTTTTGTTTGGGTGGTCAACATTTGTTCACATGTTTTTGTTGTGTTACAATTTATGGGAGAGTGCCTTTAGGCACTCTCCCATAAATTTAAACAAGGCAAATCCATACAGACTAAATCATAACATTTAAAAAATAATACAAAGCACTTCCACAGAATATAAACCCTTTTGGTTGCCACACATGCACTCCAGGGGCAAGCCTAAATACGGGCTTCCAGCATTCTACCAGTTAAAGGGCATGCAATTTAATCAGGTATATACAGGACTAGTAAGAAATACACAGAATACTCTCAAGTTATTAGTTCTTGTATTAATTACAGAAGATTACATTAGTTGACCCCATTACTGCTTTCATTGGTTTAGTAGTTTTCAAAAAATATTCACGTTCTGACGAAATGAACACCTGATCTTACAGTCTAAGAAATTTCCAGGACATGTTTTTGTTGAAGACCAACTGCAGGAAATTATTTCAACATTCCTCATTAAGAGGAAGAAATAATTTTCCACTGAACTACTAAAAGATGCAATTCTTTCCAGGTAACGTCAAATCCATATCATCCCACCACCTACATGTACAAACCACGGCTCACTCCATGGAGATGGGTCACATGACAGAACTGAACATTCCTTCATAAGAAAGCATCTACAGCCAAACTCTCCAAAAACCAATCATGATCCATTTGATTTGTTGGGAAAAAAAATATATCAAATCAAAACAGATGATCCCTTTTCTGTCCCAAAATGTAGCATATTGAAAATTTTTTGCCTTGTGAGATCATTGTGGTTACAAGTATTTTTACCCAGGACATCAAACATAACATGATTTGACCCAAAAATGAAAAACAAAATTTCATACTTGATATCTCAAGAGTACACTGGAGCCCACTTAACTGGACATCTCTTAATTGAATAACCTGTTAACTGAAGGAAACTTCCAAACACAAAACCATTTACAATACTTTCAGTACAAATTTGATCGTCTAATTCCATGTACATGTAGGTTATAGAGTCAACTCCTGTTAACTGAATAAAAAATCTTATAATATGTTGAGAAATAAGCCGGACAATCATCAAATAACCCTTGTTAAAAAACTTCTTGGCCTCAGTACAATGTACACACCCAATACAGGCATTTAATCTATTACATCGTCTTTGACAGAGCTCACTGAATCTCTTTGATGATTTGGTGCTTGGAAGTAATTTTCAATTAACAGTGTTATTCAATTAAGAGATATCCATTTAAGTAGGCTTCACTGTAATTGACTTCAGAAATCAATGATAAACAGATTGACCCAATTTACAAATATACATAATATTATCAAATGAGATAAGTGGAAGGAGAGCTGCAAGAAAAATTCTTTTGCAGGACTTAAAATGTCTGTGCTAACCAGAATCAATTCTCACAAGGACTATAATAAAAATCAACTTTGATTCTCATGAAATATGCATTTCATTCTTGTCATGGATTGTGAAAGTGACCTTAAAGCCCTGGATACTTCTTATTTTTGCTCACTCATAATAAGGTAACAACACCTTGACTTTGCAGTGGTATCTTTGGGGGAAGTTTTGGCAACTGTATAGGCAGCCAAGACTTTGCTAGAAACCACTGCCAATGTTCTCTGGAATATTTACTGGTTGCACTGACAAGGGTATCACAGTACTCTCAAATAGTAAATTACTTAAGAACTGAAAAATTGATTGTTGCAGCATGAGTTTGCAAGATTCGAAACCGATTCTTGTGAATAGGACAAATTTTAAGACCTGTTTTGAGAATTTTTATCATAAATTTAAAAAAGATATGCACATATAAGGCATGTGAATTGCAGAATGTACAGTGCGGTCGCCGTGGACTGGTCACTTTCCACGGGCAGAAATATTTCCATGGACGCAATAATGTTAGAATACACTAATTATAAGAATAATCATCAAAATTTCAATTAATGAAGCACCGGGTACAACCCGGTGCTTCATTAATTCAAATTTAGCTGATGATGACTTTTATTACCTAGTAAACACATGCGTGGACATTACTGCCCACACATGGATTGCGACCAGTCCACGGCAACTGTACTGTTTGGTCATTATCAACCATGAAAAAGTAGTGAATAAAAGATTACATAATAGTAAATATAAGAATACATTATTAATTTTTTTTTTAATAATTTTTCAATTGAGTTGATTTTTTTATGTATTTTTTAATTCATTGATTGAACACTGCAGTTAAAAATACAACTGGATAACAGATTAACAAATCTTAATTTTTAAATACATCAAGTTCAAAGACATAAAAAACCTACCCAATTGTAACATTGATTTTTACAGCATAAACATTATTATATAATACAAAAAAAGACGGAATATAAAAATTGACATACACTATCCCCCTCAAGAATTCTACATACAATTATTATCAAAACAAGTCAAAATTACTGAAGGTATACTTGACATAAAGTATACTACATATAAGTATATTACATCATATTTGCTGGAGACAGGCGTGCTGTAAATCATCGTAGATTTGTCATAAAAACTACATTTAACTGATGTAAAGAGTACATCATAACTAAATATATGCCATGTGGAATTTTCACTCATGCAATAATTCAAATTCTGTGAAAAACTGAAAAAAAGCACAAAGTTTTCAGCCAATGGAGTCATATGTTCATTATAGTAACCTGTAACTAAAGCAACTAGAAAATGACACATGACATAGTTAGAGGAAGGGAGCACCAAAACCTCCGAAAGAATTTTTTTTAGCTCATCAGGAACATTTTCAGGCCTTTTCTTGGTCAATTATTGCAAAATGGAAGGAGAATTTTTGATATTTTGGCTAAAACATATGTTTTTAGAGTTTTTCAATAACTTATCAGCTTTCGGTGCCAAAATTATTTATGTATTTATTGATGTTTAAGGTCACATATTTATGCACAATGGCTAATCATGACCGTGACAGTTTTACGGGTGGAGGAAGCCGGAGTACCCGGAGAGAACCACCGAGCAACGACGAGCAGCTGCCAGCTCCCCAACATCATAACTCCGCACTGCAGCACAGGCAGGGTTAGATTGGTTGAAGACATGCGTACCATCGACCTGCAGTACGCCTTAGTACACGGCGTCATCGTGCCCCCACGCGGGCAATGGAGATGAAGTGTCTTGCCCAAGGACACAACGCGGTTGCCGCAGGTGGGATTCGAACCGAGGACCTCTCGGCTTGCAGCCTGCACCTCTACCTACTGAGCCACAGCGCTCCCCTGGTGCCAAAATGATAGAAATTTGGTTTGATCCTTGACCCAACTCGGGTAGCAGAGAAAATTCGCAAAAAAATTTCATGAAGAACTAATAATTTCATTTTTTGTCCCCAAAACATAGTTTATAACCCTTCATTGGATGGAATGAGCTCACTGAACTCATTCCAATAAGGGGGCGGGGTTCACAAGATATGTTTTCGAGAAACAAATGGAAACATAATAAAATTTGAATGGCGATTTTTGTGAATAGCGCTGGCTGTATATGGCTGTTACACTGGATAAAAGGTGAGGAATGTGCAGCTTCATTGGACATAACTTTACATGTGCCAGTTGTGAAACATTTGTAGTATTGTCTGGGTGAAAAATCCACTCTTTGTGTTGGTAGAAATTCTATTTTCCTGTACTGTATAGATTTGAGTTACCACATCTGACAAGCCAGTAAATGTAAATCAGCATACATATTTTTATGCACTTAATATAAATATAGGCAGTGGTTGGAGAAATGGTGCCTCAGCCACCCCTCAACCACAAACAAACTCTTATGTTGGTACCCTCATTTTGGATGATCAAAAAGTTACCCATGGATATTTTTAACAAGCCTGAAAATAAGCAGACTTGCATCTGCAGAATGTGAACCCCAGAGGGTGAACTTGGCACAGCAGGGTAGCATCACTAAATTTACCCTCTGTGAACCTCAATCTGAATCAAGGTCTGAAGTCTGAACAGCAAGAGGTGCCCAGAGAATAAATTGGCACACTGTAAGGGATAGCATCAGCAAATTCACCCCCTGGGGACCTCATTCTTCAAATGACAGATTGCTTATTTTCTGGCTTGATTTTTAAATCACCATTTATCATTATTATTTAATTTATTTTTTTGCTTTTTATGAATAACAGATGCCACATACAAAAAAATTTCTGAAATAACTAAACATTTTCATATTTTACTTCACAAATCTAACTTATGGCCCTGTCACTGAGACAACCTGAATGAGCTCATTCAGATTACAGGGGTCATGAACCAGGTTTGTGGGGCAAAAAATGAAAGAAATGATCAAATTTAATTTATAATTTTTCGACTAAAATTTTTCGACTAAACACTGGCTAGTTTTTTTCCATTTCATTTGGAAATGGGTTAATAAAGGCGTTTTTTTTCTTTTCACAGTGCGATATAAAAACTCACAAGGATAATTTTTTTGTTGTTGAAAAATTTAAAGTAGGCCATATTTAAGTTTCCTATAAGACAAGAATGACCTAGTTTTTATTAAGACTATTATCAAACGAATCGCCCACATCCATCCCCATAATTAACACATTAAGAAGTTAAAAAAAAAAAAGTCAAAATGTTTCAACAAAACCATATCATGCGACCTCCTGATTGGAACCCAATGAGCTTATGCCAATGAAGAATTACAAGATATGGTTTTGCTGAAATTTTTTGAAAAATTTGAATAAACAATAATTAAAATAATAAATTTTTAAACTACTGAGATGTGGGCCCCACACATACCAACAAGGAACACATTTTCATTTTTGTTCTGCCACCACTGCATTTAGGTTGTTGATGAGCAGAAAGGCTATGCACATTCTACAGCTTGGAGTTTATTGCATCAAATAATTTAGGTGTTTCTGCTTTTACTTGCTTGGTAAATTGTTTTGGAACCACCAGTGCACGAATATTTATTTTGACCCAACAGATAGATAACTATTTAGCCTTGTATATCTACAGTGTCCATCAAATCAACATGAAAGCAAACCAAACAAAATGTGCAGTACCATCTGAAATAAGCTGAAGGATAACGACAAAAAGGGTAGACCCCATTTTTCATCTGATAATAATGATTCCCAAACCATAAATCTCCCTAGGAGGTTCCCAAGGAATGATGTCAAAGGTTGAAGTTGCCAACAAAGGAAATATGTAAAAGAAATTTTCTTGACGACATCCTACAACTTTTTTTACTTGGTACTGTAAGAACAATTTTTTTTAATCAAATGAATCACTGCAACCATTGAACATGTGGAGATTACATTACTCTCAAACAATATTGTATGTGGGAGATTTCCATTCAACACTCGTTTACAATTTTTCAAAAACTAACCCTTCAACTGATGGACCACCTCTTGGTGCATATGCTGAAAGGTTACTACAGCTTCCTGTGCTTGTTTTCAAAAATTGTATATGCCTTTTGGGAGGAACATTCCATCCATTCCTTAGTGTTGTAGTAATGCACCCTCCCATATATGAATGATCTGTGTGTTAAAAACCTATACTTTGGCTTCAACACACACACAATGCAGTCACTTGGTATTTACATGTATGTGACTAAGATGAATTTCCTTTTATAAATATCACTATTTTAATAGAGTAATTGGGGCACCACACTGACACTCTCCAATAAATTACACAACAACTTTCAAAAAGCAAAAAGACAATTAACCCTTTACCTAACATTGCGGCCAAAAATGGCCAGAAAATTAACCACAATAAGCCTACTACAGTCTAAAATATCTTGCAAGTTTCTCAGTAAAACTATACAAATATGGATATCGTTAGAACTAGCTCGTCGAGCTGGTTCTAATGATATCCATATTTGTATGGTTGTTTTGAAAAATTGTGAAATAATTTATTTTTTAAAAATACTGTGTTAGATGAAGGGTTAACCCTTCAGAGATTGAAGAGATTGAACAATTTTTTTAGAATTCTCACTTCACCACAATCTGTTACTCTGGTGCACACATGTAGCAGTGATAGCCATCCAAGTCTCGATAACACAGATAGCTAGAAACCACTGCAGACCAGGTAACGATTTGGTGCAGTTTTCTGAAAACTATCTATCCCATTAACCCTTTACCTAACACAAATATGACACAACACTTGCACAACAAAAAAATATTCTCCACTAACCAAGCATTTTCATTATTTTGCCCCAAAGACATAGCTTTTGACACCTTATTGGAATGACCTGAACAAGCTCATTCCAATGAGGGGTAGTAAGCTAAGTTTTCAAGGCTAAAATTGAAAAAAATATAAAATTTGATTTTTGTAGATAGTGCTGGGTAGTTTCGGTCATTACATTAGGTAAAGGGGTGAGGGTCAAGTTGGTACGCTACTAGTTAACATTATCGGTATTGTTCTTTTGAAAAAACTCTCAATGATTTTCTCCAGATAAAAACACAAGCTTTAACCCTTTACATAACAAGGCGAGAAGATGATACTTACAAAAAAAATTTCATTTTTTAAAAACAGCTTACGACTCTGGAACGAGTTCAACAGCATTGTTTCAATGAGGGGTGCTAAAAGCTACATTTTGCAGGCACAAATTGGAAAACAAATAAAATCTGAACAGTGATTTTTCTGACTTTATATGGTCCTTTTCTTGGGTAAAGGGTGAACCCTTTACCCAATGAAGACAATATCAAAATTTATGGTATTAAATATTTTTTCAAATTTTAAAAAAGTGTCAACAAAACCATCTGATGTGAGCCCTCATTGGAATGTGTACAATGACCTCATTCCAATGAGGAGTTACATGACACGGTTGGGATTTTTTTTTCTACTGCTGGATTTTTATATCATATGGGGGGGGGGGGGGGGGGGGGGGGGGGGGTTGGGGGGATGCAAAGTATGTTTCATTAGGTAATGGGTTAAGTAAAATTAAAGAACATACAGAACTAGAATTTTTCTGTGGTAAAACAAACAACTCAATTTGACAAACATCACAAATATCACAAGAACACATTGATGGTGGAGTCTTCGTATTACTGGATCAAAACAACATTCTGCACTGGCTGACAAAATGATGTACTGTGGTCACAGAATATGACTTTCAGTTCAAGAATAATCACACTCTGCAAGCAAAGTCCATCATCAAATCAACCGATGACTCCAAAACCCTTCATGAGCATGAAAACAATAGTTACAGCTGATAAAAGCTGAAGGTTGAACACATAAAAATTAATTTCCTAGTTAACCATTTTGCTAAATTATTTTTCAGAGGTGATTTGAAACGTGGGTATTTTTTTTATCAAAGATACCACACTACCAGCAAGAGTAACCTTAGTTTAGTAATATGTTGTTCATAAATAACTGTTTTGTTACAATTTATTGGAGAGACCCAATAGGCACTCTCCAATAAGTTGCAACCAAAACAATTTTATATAAATTTTTCTTCTACTGATGGGCTGACAGTATACCTTAGTACACAGCGTCACTGTGCCCCCAAGTGGGTAATCAGGATGAAGTGTGTTACACTAAGGACACAATTCAGTTACCCTTGATGGGGATTGAACCATGGACCATAGTCCAATTCCATAACCAATGAGTCACTGCCCTCCCAGTAGGCAGATCCACCTCCACATATATGGTGTACTGGCATTTAACCCTTTACCCAACGCAGACGATATCAAAATTTATTATTTTAAATAGCATTTTTTTTAATTTTTAAAAAAAATTTCAACAAAACCATATCAGGTGACCCCTCGTTGGAACGGGCTCGACGAGCTCGTTCCAACGAGGGGTCACATGATATGGTTTTGTTGAAATTTTTTGAAAAATAATATTTTTTCAACTGCTGAATTTGCATATTGCGCAGACGGAGGCGGCCGATTCATTGGGTAAAGGGTTAACCCTTTACCTTATGTAGATGATATCAAAATTTAGTACTTTAATTATAGCTTTCTAAATATTTTAAAAAAATTTCAACAATACCACATCATGTAATCCCTTACTGGCTCATTCCAAAGAGAGGGTTTTGTTGAATTTTTTTTTTTTAAATATTTTTCCACTGCTTAATTTGTAAATTTTGTGGGCAGATGTGGCCGATTCATTAGAAAAAGGGTTAAGATCACTTTCAGCATCGATGACTGCATCATAACCATAAAAGTATAAAGTCCAAATTTTGCTGATCATTCATACTTCAAGTAGAATGCCCACTTTAGAGGACTCAAAACCCAGGTGGCAGGTATTTTTTAACCTCCTGCACCCAAATGTTGTTATATCATAATTTAAATCAACAAATAGGAATATAATGCACATTTGAATGGTCAATTTTGTGAAAAACATAGGCCAGATAGGGTTGTAACATTAGGAAAAGGCAGTGAAGCTTTCTGATATATTAAGGAGTGAGAGAACAGCCTGAATCACTCGTTGGACATATCTACACACTGAGCATCTGTCCCAAAAGGGCACCCAACGTGAGGTGATGGCTGACAAGGGATGCATCATTGGGGAGAGCCCAAGAGGAGATGTCCTCTCTCAAAGTGGGGGTTTGGTGGGTCCACCACTGGGAAAAATTTTAAATTTAGCACCCAAATCTCTTCAAAAGAATCGGGCATTGTTATCTGGAAGGGCTCTGCACAAGTTACTCACATCTAAAAATGGGTTTAGTGTGACTAGCAAGATGAGTGAATGCTTGCTGTCTTCGATATTCATGAAGCTCAGTTCATTCTAGGACTTCAAATTGTAGGGAAATGGCGTCCCCACTCAAACAAAGATAGGTGAACAGCATTCCCCTGCATTTCCCAGTAAAGTACCACTGGGATTACGACAATTATTTTGCTCATATATACACATAAACAGGTGTATGTGAACCATGTTAATACAACCGGTGTACATATCTATTTTGATCCAACTGGGTTGATGACGAGACCTACAACTTCAAATGTTAAAGCTAAAAATATCATACACATATGATGCATGCATGCATAATGCACTATACATGTACATGTAATATGCTGGGGACGTGTCATCAATGAATCAAAATACTGGTATGACACCGGCTGGATTAATGACACACTGTGGTCACTAGAAATGATTTTCTACAGATGTATCACCACTGCCAGCAAACAAAGTGAGTCATTAATACAACCGGTTATAACAACATAGTTCACAAACCTTTTTTTATAATCATTACCCAACATGACTAGTACTTGGATAAAGCATGTTTTGAATATCTACAAAATTTTCATTTTTTGTTTCAAAAATATAACTTCTGAACTACCATCAGAATGAGCTCCATGAGCTCATTCTAATGAGGTGTCATAAGCTATATTTTGGAAGCAAAAATTGAAAAAGGTAATAAAATTTGAATGGAGATTTTTGTGAAGAGCGTTGAATGGTTATGGCAGTTATGAAACATGGAGAAAGGGGTGTAACAATTTAACCATTGATTCTTCCAAATTCAGCTAACAGCTGATAGCGAGAAAACTTACATTTTTATAAATTTAAATTTTTTTATAGTTTTGGAAGCAAATATTACTGACATAAAATCAGAGTGGACATTTTTATGAATAGCAGTGGGTGAGTTTTTGCAGTTCATTCGGAAAAATGGTTAAGCTTTTCATCTGGGTGGGAAGGTGGGGCAGGGAGGCGAGGCAAAGTCAGCGTGTATTCTTGTTGAGGAACTCTCTCATGTACTGTAAATACTTGAACCATCATTTGTAAACTGCAATGAATAGAAAGAAAATGAATGTTTGTTCACTCTCTCGAAGACTTTCTACAAACCTGTTCTACAAACCCAGCCAATGACTACATGTGAACCTCAAATCTCAGTGATATAAAGTTGTGTATTCAGGATATATACAATTAATTACTTGTACAAGATCTAGGTCAATATCTAGAGGGAATTCTACTACACCATCCTACCAACAGAGACCTAATCCTCTTCTGCAATCAATGTCTTCTCTGGTTGGCATTGGAAGATCTTCTGCCATAAGGCTGATGGAGACGGATGTGTTTGGGACGGCTATAATTATGTTTTACCTCGTTCACCCGACTTAAATGGTTCCTACGGAAGCTTCTAGTGTTGTATTTGTGTTGAATACGCTGAGATGTGTGCATCCTTTCCACCTGTGCTAATGTGTTAGCTCTAATTGTTAAAGCCCGCGATCTCCTAGGAGACTGGCGAACTTGATGACTTACAGTTCGCATTGCTTCTAGATTTTCATCATCATCAGAAGAATCGGATTCGTTGCTCTCTTCTCCTGTACTCCCTGATCGTTTTTGTCCTGAGTTTTGTTGATACACGGACATGCTTGGATGTTCAATCAGCAAATTTTCTAAGGGATGCACTTCCACAGGTGATGAATTTTTTCCGCCTGCAGTGAAACAAGGAGGAGGTGTAACAATCCAACTCTCAGTTGGTCCAATACATTTACGAAGTGAAGAGTGACAAAAACGTGGTGGACTCAATGATTCAGGAGTCGATGTGAATCCAGGACTGCTAGAATTTGAGGAGTTATGGCCTGGCTTTGAACATGCAACCGGTACATCACCATTTGCTTCAGATGTCAGGACATCTGCAAACAGACAGACATGTATCTTATCTTTGTACACCTTAAATTCTATTATAATTGATGTAACCCTTTACCTAACGAATCGGCCGCATCTGCATGCATAATATGTAAATTGGAAAAATTATCTTTCAAAAACTTTCAACAAAATCATATCATGTGACCCCTACGAATGAGCTCATTCCAATGAGGGGTCACATGATATGGTTTTGTTGAATTTTTTTTTTAAATTTGAAAAAATAAAATTTAAGACTAAACAAAAGTAATCTTTTAATTCTCAGGCAGTGGCACATCGTTTTTTTCGTCCCACGTTTATCACATTTATTTCAGAGGCAAAATTCAAAATGTATAAAACCATCACAGGGTGTGATTTTTGCTTTGTATATGTCGTATACATAGATACAGTATTGTTATTCTCTTCGTGAAATGTGACCCGATCCTCATATGCATGAATTAAGTTTACACCTCTAAACAAGATATTTATTGGGAAATTAGAATAATTAGTTCAATTAATAAATATTAGTGTGATATTTTATGGAAAATTCAGAAGAATGCAAGTTATTTTCTGAGAAATTCCAAGTGAATTAAAATTTGGGAACCATGAGGCTGTGAAGTGATCTAGGATCGATTTTGTGATGCGCTCTATAAAAATGGCAATAAAAAATAATAAGAGTATAATTTTATTTAAAAAACTCCTATTATTTTTTATCTCCATTTTAGTTTTTCTATTTTGAGTTTGTGTTGTATGATTACTGTTACAATAAAAACTATCAGTGAAATCAACATCGAAGTTCCAATATTTAATTTTAGGCTCTGATAACTGGATATTAGGCATCGGCGACCATTCCTTCAGGAATAAATAAAAATAGAAATCTCCCTCCCTTATTCATTTTTATAAAAAAAATTGCCTGAGAATCAATCATTTAATTTTGTTTGGCCTAAAATAATAAATTTTAATATCATCTGCATTGGGTAAAGGGTTAAAAGTTTGCAACATGTTCTAAATGAGATAAACCAATTCTAAAAAAAACAAACTATTTTCTACTTCATGAAACATTCATACAAAATGGGAAAAACTATACCATCACCAAGTTGTCACAATATACAGTACATTAATCTATAACAAAGTGTGCTATAAGGCAACATTATCCCATTACAGTATGGCTGTCATGGATGGGTCACTTTCCACAGGGGGCAATATTTCCATGGATGCGGTATTATTATATTCCAAACACTAATTATAGGAATAATCATCAAAAAATTAATCAATGAAGCACCAGGTTCATCCTGGTGCTTCATTAATTAAAAATTTGTTGATGATTTTAATTACCTGGTAAATGCATGCGTGGACATCACTGCCCACACATGATTACAACCAGTCCACAGCAACTGTACTGTAGTAACACTCGATTATTACCTTATTGTTACAAGATTGCTTTTGCAATTTGGTAATAACAAGGCAATAATTGGGCATTATGAAGACAATATTCTTGCATTTCATAAGCTTTTGCCTCGTCGCCTGAAAATGTAATTTGCATGAATGTTTTCCATAAAAAAAAAGTCCAGGTATTTAAAACTATCATCATGCTTCAAAGCCTGATCAATACTCCTTTAGGGGCTGTGGTGGCTCAGTGGTTACAGCACTGGATTTCAAACCAAAAGGTTGAGTATCGATCCCTGCCAGGGGTAACTGCATTGTGGCATTGGGCAAGGCACTTAATCTTGATTGCCTCGTGGAGGCACAGTGGCGCTGTGTACTAAGGTGGACTGCATGTCGATGGGGAACTTGTCTTCATCCAATGTTAACCCTGCTTGTGTGGAGTTTTTTTCACAATGGAAAACACATCCACCAATAGGGAGAGATTCCATAGAACAAACAATGAATTGAAAATAGAGTGTTTCCATTTTTCGATTCACTAAAAAACATTTCCGTAATCCATATCCATTCCAATGAGGGGTTATAAGCTGAATTTGAATGCTTGTTGAGAATAGTATTTGGGCCATTATGATGGGTAAATAGTTGATACAGGAGATGAGATTTACACTAAGGCTGTGCAGTGCACAGGGTTAGTTAGTCCATTAACAAGAGGCCCCATGGGGCCTGAAGCACTCATCTTGAACAGAACACAATATAAACACAATATAAACAGAGTCCAAGAATGAGTCTACATTAAGCAATCCATCTCCATAGAGAAACTGTCAATCCGTGAGTCCCTCAGGAGTGACAAAAATAATCCGGGCATCATGCCTTTTCTTCAGTTGATCATAATGTAAAATGTAGAGCTTCACTATGAAGCCCCTTGATACAACTTATGTGGATTAATCTTAGTTACACATCTCTAGAGGGTACTGAATACAAAATTTTTAATTCTTCAGCATCATGGCCAATTCCGGCCCAAATATTAACCCAGGCTCTCGATTTGAACACAGTTGAATCTGACTTCCCTAGAGATGTTGCGTACCAAATATGAAAGCATTCTGACTGTTGGATCTCAAGAAGAGAAATTTTAAAGAAATTTCTTCATATTCAACTAAGTTAAAATTTGGGCTACAATAGCGAGCCCAAATATTAACCTATGGATCCGATTTGAACAAACTTGAATCTGACCCCCCTAGAGATGTTGTATACCAAATATGAAAGCATTCTGACT
Source organism: Pictodentalium vernedei (assembly GCA_031216915.1). Classification (NCBI taxonomy): domain Eukaryota; kingdom Metazoa; phylum Mollusca; class Scaphopoda; order Dentaliida; family Dentaliidae; genus Pictodentalium; species Pictodentalium vernedei. The sequence goes on from CM062295.1 coordinate 247,805,101, forward strand.
AGTGGATATGAAAAAAAGATTTTTGAAGAAATTCCCTCATATTGTATTAAGTTAAATTTCAGGTTCCCATATGGAGCCCAAATATTAACCCAGGCACTCGAATTGAACAAACTTGAATCTGCCCCCCCCCCCTCCCCTCTGTAGGAAGCCCAAATATTAACCTAGGGACTTGGTCTGAACAATCTTGAATCTGCCCCTCATAACAATGATGTATACCAAACATTAAAAGATTGTGACTGGTACTTCTGAAGAAGATTTTTAAAGAATATTCCCCATATTACCCTACGTTAAAAATTTGGTCTCCTGCATTGAGCCAAAATATGAACCAATGGGCTTTATTTTAAAAACAAGAGGCCCCACGGGGCCTGAAGCGCTCATCTTGTACAGAACACAATTTAAACAGAGTCCAAGAATGAGTCTACATTAAGCAAGCCATCTCCATAGGCTACACTGTCAATGCTTGAGTCCCTCAGGAGTGACAAAAATAATCTGGGCATCATGCCTTTTCTTCAGTTGATCATAAGTAAAATGTAGAGCTCCCCTATGAAGCCCCTTGATACAACCTGTGTGGATTAATTTTAGTACCTATAGAGGGTACTGAATACAAAATTTTTAATTCTTCAGCAAAATGGCCAATTCCGGCTCCCATAGAGAGCCCAAATATTAACCCAGGCTCTTGATTTGAACACAGTTAAATCTGACTTCCCTAGAATAAATATGAAAGCATTCTGACTGTTGGATCTGAAGAAGAGAAATTGGAAAGAAATTTCTTCGAATTGCACTAAGTTCAAATTTGGGCTACCATAGCGAGCCCAAATATTAACCTATGGATCCGATTTGAACAAACTTGAATCTGGCCCCCCTAGAGATGTTGTATACCAAATGTGAAAGCATTCTGACAAGTGAATCTGCAGAAGAAGATTTTTGAAGAAATTCCCTCATATTGTACTAAGGTAAATTTCATGTTCCCATATGGAGCCCAAATATTAATCTAGGCACTCGAATTGAACAACCTGGAATCTGACCCCCCCCCTAGAGATGTTGTATACCAAATATAAAAGCATTCCGACTGGTGGATCTGAAGAAGAAGATTTTTAAAGAAATTTTCTCATATTGCACTAAGTAAAAATTTGGGCTACCATAGTGAGCCCAAATATATACCTAGGGATTTGATTTGAACAAACTTGAATCTGACCCCCATAGAGATGTTGCATACCAAATATCAAAGCATTCTGACTGGTGGATCTGAAGAAGAAGATTTTTTTAAATTACCCTCCATATTGAACAAAGATAAAATTTGGGCTTCAGTAGGAAGCCCAAATATTAACCTAGGGACTTGGTTTGAACAATCTAGAATCTGACCCTCATAACAATGATGTATACCAAATATTAAAAGATTCTGACTGGTGGTTCTGAAGAAGAAGATTTTTAAAGAATATTCCCCATATTACCCCATGTTAAAACTTCAGGCTCCTGTAGAGAGCCCAAATATGAACCAATGAGCTTTATTTCAACAAACTTTTATCTGACCCCTCTATGAATGCTGTATACCAAATATCAAAAGATTCTGATGACTGGTTCTGGAGAAAAGATTTTTTTTAATTTTTGCAAATATGCTGACTCAGCATTTTTTATCTTACCCCTCCTATTACAAAGCCAAATATTACTTTACGAACTTCGTTTGAACAAACTTGATTCTACACCTCATATGGAAGCTCCATAGCAAATATCAAGTCATTGTACACACTGGTTCTTGAGAAGAAGATTTTTAAAATATTTTGGAGCATTTTCCCCCACTCCCTCCCTATGGGGCTGGGCATGCTGAGTTGAAAAAAAATGAAATGCCCCTTTGGGACCATCACTCACAGAAACTTTCACTTGAATTGGCCCAGTGGCTTTGGAGGAGAAGACCAAAACATGGTGTTGACGGACGACGGACGGGAAGCGATGAGATTAGCTCAGCTTGACTTTGTCAAGATGAGCTAAAAACTTGTAGCTGACCCCCCTATGAATGCTGTATACCGAATATCAAAAGATTCTGATGATTGGTTCTGGAGAAAAGATTTTTTTTAATTTCTGCAAATATGCGGACTCGGCATTTTTTTGATGCCCATTACAGATCACCCTAACATAACTGATGGCAATTTTTTTTTACCATTTAATTCTACTGGTCCTAAGGATACTTCATACCAAATAACAGCTCTCTGTTCCGTGTGGTTTGGGAATTATGGGCGTTTGAAAATATTTCTATTTTTAGCTCCCAGGGTTCCCATGGGGATGCAGGAATTTTTTTTTTTGCATGAGTCAAGAACTTATGACCCAATAATACTAAATACCAAATTTGGTTCAAATCGGACCATCGGTTCAGAAATACAAATTTTGGACACGGCCAAAAATCTTACCCCTCCCATTACAAAGCCAAATATTGCTTCACGAACTTCGTTTGAACAAACTTGATTCTACACCTCAAAAGGAAGCTACATAGCAAATACCAAGTCATTGTACGTACACACTGGTTCCTGAGAAGATTTTAAAAATATTTTGGAGCATTTTTCCCCACTCCGTCCCTATGGGGCTGGGCATGTTGAGTTGAACAGAAATGCAATGCCCCTTCAGGACCATCACACACACAAACTTTCACTTGAATTAGTCCAGTGGCTTTGGAGAAGACCAAAACGACGGACGGAGAGCGATGAGATTAGCTCAGCTTGACTTTGTCAAGATGAGCTAATAATAATTTTTTTTATAACCAGAAAGTGTAACTGACCATGTGCAATGTAGTGTTGCATGTAGTTACACTTTCTAGTTATTAAAAAATAATAACTGCCATATTACACACTGATTAGTCACACAGTGTGAGGTATGAGAGTTATTAGTCAGGGTTATTCACACTTTCCGGTTATAAAAATTGTCATTTTTAACCCTTTGCCCAACGAATCGGCCACATCCATCTATGTTATATGCAATTTCAGCAGCTGAAAAAATATTATAGAGGGGTCACATGATATGGTTTTGTTGAAATTTTTTGAAAAATTAAAAAAAATATTTAAAATAATGAATTTTGATATTGCCTGCATTGGGTAAAGGGTTAACCCAGTAACTACCCCTGTGCAATGTACAGTTTTAAGTGTAAATCTCATCTATATAGCAACTCTTTACCCAATGTAATGGCTAAAACGAGCCAGTAATATTCTCAAGAAGCATTTAAACTCAGCTTACGGCCCCCTCATTGGAATGAATAGCGGAAAGGGGATTTTTTGGTGAATTCCAAAAATATATTCTCTTTTCAATTAACAGCTTGTCTCATTTTGTGATTACAATACTGCATCTGATGGTCATGATCTACAGCTTTGCATGGATCCTCAGGTATCTACTGATCTAGCAAGTGTGTAGGATGATGTCCACTTGTGGGGTGACCAGGTATCAAATCACCCTGTGCATGCTCTCTGAGGATAGTGGATTACCAGGGCTAACTCTTCACGTAACATGATTAGCGGAAGACACTTGCAAATACTTTTCTTGAATAACAATTTTTTTTCAATTTTAATTGGACTCCAAAACAGAGCTCTCAATGCTTCTTATCCTCAATGGAAGGAGCTTGTGGAGCATACATTGCAATAAGTAGTCTTTTGAATTTGAAAATGGGATGTGTGCTGTATACTGCTTGCTACCATTTGAAGTGAAGCAAACTATTCTTGAGTACCAGTATCGGGGAAAATGTTTTAACCATTTACCCAACGTAACGGCCAAAACCAGCCAGCGCTGTTCTAAAAATTAATTTTCATAATTTTTTCATTTTTTGTCTCAAAAACATTGGTTATGACCCCTCATTGGAACGCACCCATCAAGCTCATTCCAATGAGGGGGTCATAACCTATGTTTTTGAGACAAAAAATGAAAATAATTAGTTAATCAAAAAAATTTTTGCAAGTGTCATCTGCTTTTCACGTTAGGTAAAGGGTTAAAGAAAAACATCAATGGACATCTGCACACTGTTCACTCCACTGATGTAGAGTATGTAGGAATTCCAAAAATATTACCCAACTTTTCAAATAAGCTTTCTGCAGCAATAAGCAAATTTGAGTTTGGTATAATACATAAAATGTAACTTCAATGAAGCAATCGTAAGTTCAACAGATGATTTTCCATGGAATGCATGAGCGAAAAGACAGTAAGTAGCATTACTATCCTTTGAAATTTGTCGAATTATGTTGTTTACGTACCAATTCTCAAAAAGTGAAATTTGATTAGTTTGAAATCTGGGAATGCTTCAGCTTATAATTAATTTTCGTGTACGCATTGTATTATTTGGCCTATTAAATTTCCCACGAACAGATCTGAACTCTTTACAGAAAATACATGATATCAAAATTTGTTGTGGTAAGGGTTAATCGTGTGCTAGGTGGAACGGACATGCACTGTTGTGTACATGCAAAAAGTAACAAGAGGCCCCAGGCAGGCCTGAGGGCGCTCACCAGACATGGTAGCCTAAATATAAAACCCAGGGAATTGATTTCAACAAGTTGCATCTGTCCCTCCTTAGAAAAGGTTATATCAAATATCCAAAGATTCAGACCAGTGGATCTAAAAAAAAAATATTTTTAAAGAATATTCCCCATATTGAACTAAGTTATAATTCGGGCTCTCATAGGAACTCCAAATATGAACCCAGGGACTTGGCTTGAACAAACTCGAATCTCACCTCCAGTGGGATGCCATTTTCCGAATATCCAAAGATTCTGACAGGTGGATGTGAAGAAGATTTTTGAAGAATATTCCTCATATTGAACTAAGTTATAATTCAGGCTCCCACAGGGAGCCCAAGTATGAACCCAGGGACTTGGCTTGAACAAACTTGAATCTCACCTCCAGTGGGATGCCATTTTCCGAATATCCAAAGATTCTGACAGGTGGATGTGAAGAAGATTTTTGAAGAATATTCCTCATATTGAACTAAGTTATAATTCAGGCTCCCACAGGGAGCCCAAATATCAACCCAGGGACTTGGCTTGAACAAACTTGAATCCACCACCCCCCCCCCCCCACCCCCCCACCCCCCCAAGGATGTTGCATGCCAAATATCAAAACATTCCGACCACTGAATCTGAAGAAGATTTTTAAAGAAAAATTCCTCATACTGAACAAAGTTTTAATTCGGGTTCCCACAGGGAGCCGAAATATGAACCCAGGGACTTGGCTTCAACAAACTTGAATCTCATCCCCCTAAGGATGCTGCATACCAAATATCAAAATATTCCAACTGCTGGATCTGAAGAAGAAGATTTTTAAAGAAAATTCCTCATTTTGAACTAAGTTACAATTCGAGCTCCCACAGTGAGCCCAAATATGAACCTAGGGATATGGCTTGAACAAACTTGAATCTCACCCTACTAAGGATGCTGCATGCCAAATATCAAAACATTCCGACTACTGAATCTGAAGGAGATTTTTAAAGAACAAGAGCACACGTATCGCTGAAGCAATACAATGTCCCCTACCGGACTAATGAGCATTAATAATTATACAAATGTTATAACCTAGATGTGATCAGCATGAATTCTGTTGAAGTATTTCCAAAAAATGTCCAGAAAACTGATATTTTGGCGCTTTTCCATATTTCCAAGGGCCATAACTCACACAAGAATAATGCAATCAGCATGAAACTCAAACTTGATCTGTAAGTCATCGTTCTATAGTAGGTTACCAAGAATGAAATCATTCGGTTGAAGCATTTCCAAAAAAAGTCTGGTCCAGAAAACTAAAGTATGACTGACAGACTGACTGACAGACTGACGGATGGACAGAGTGCAAATGAAACTTGATCTGTAAGTCATCGTTCTATAGTAGGTTACCAAAAATGAAATCACTCCATTGAAGAGTTTCCAAAAATAGTCTGGAAAACTAAAGTATGACCGACAGACTGACTGACAGACTAACGGATGGATGGACAGAGTGTAAATGAAACTTGATCTGTAAGTCATTGTTCTATAGTAGTTTACCAAAAATGAAATCATTCCATTGAAGCGTTTCCAAAAAAACTCTGGAAAACTGATATTTTGGTGCTTTTCCATATTTCCAAGGGCTGTAACTCACACAAGAATAATGCAATCAGCATGAAACTCAAACTTGATCTTTAAGTCATCGTTCTATAGTAGTTTACCAAAAATGAAATCATTCCGTTGAAGCGTTTCCAAAAAAACTCCGGAAAACTGATATTTTGGTGCTTTTTCCCATATTTCCAAGGGCCGTAAACTCACACAAGAATAATGCAATCAGCATGAAACTCAAACTTGATCTGTAAGTCATCGTTCTATAGTAATTTACCAAAAATAAAATCATTCCGTTGAAGCGTTTCCAAAAAAACTCCGGAAAACTAAAGTGTGACTGACAGACTGACACAGACTTACAGATTGACGGATGGACAGAGTGCAAACCTAGAGTCCCCTCCGGCGATGCTGGTAGGGGACTAGAAATTCCTCATATTGAACAAAGTTATAATTTGGGCTCCTACAGTGAGCCTAAATATGAACCCAGGGAATTGGATTTAACAAACTTGAATCACACCCCTCTAAGGATGCTGCACACCAAATATCAAAACATTCCGACTGCTGGATCTGAACAAGAGGATTTTTTTTAAAAATTCCTCATTTTGAACTAAGTTACAATTCAAACTCCCACAGTGAGCCCAAATATGGACCTAGGGACATGGCTTGAACAAACTTGAATCTCACCCCACTAAGGATGCTACATAACAAATATCAAAACATTCCGACTGCTGGATCTGAAGAAGAAGATTTTTAAAGAAATTTCCTCATTCCCACAGTGAGCCCAAATATGAAACCAGAAACTTGGCTTGAAAAACTTGAATCTCACGCCCTAAGCATGCTGTATACCAAATATCAAAAGATTCTTATTGGTACATCTGAAGAAGAAGCTTTTTAAAGAATATTCCTCATACTGTACTAATTTAAACATTTGGGCTCCCATAGCGAGCCCAAATATGGACCCAGGGAATTTATTTCAATAAACCTGTGAAACAATCTTCCAAAGATGTTATATGTGAAATCTGAAAGCTTTTGGAGCAGTGGTTTGGGAGAAAAGTAGTCTTAAATGTTTTTCCCATCACACATAGTGTTAAAAACTGCTGACTCAGCACTTTTTCAAAAGTCCCCAAAAAGTACCCCATGGTAAAACCGATAGCAGTTTTTTTTAACCATTCCATTCTGTTGGTCCTAAGGGAGCTTCACACCAAATAAGAATTCTCAGTGCCATGTAGTTTTGGAGATATGTGCGTTTTAATTTGTTTCTATTTTTAGCTCCTGCGGTTCCCATGGGGCGACAGGAAAAAAACATTTGGGCATAAATTAAGTAATTATGACCCAATAAGCCCTCATATGAAATTTGGTTCAAATCTGCCTCTCGGTTTGGAATATAGAAATTTGGGGCGGGGCGAAAATTCTTGCCCCTCCCATAACGATGGCAAATATAGCTCCTCGAACTTCTCTTGAACAAATCTGAGTCTACACCTCAAAAGGAAGCTGCACACCAAATATCAAGTCTCTGCTACTGCTGGTTCATGAAAAGAAGATTTTTTAAGATTTAAGCACACTTTTTGGGTGTGGCCCTACTGAGGGGCGAGGCAACTTGATTTGAACAGTGGTTCAGTGGTTTGGGAGGAGAAAATGCAAACACCATGTTCACGGATGACGGACGGTGAGTGATCAGGAAAGCTCTCCTGACTGTAAGTCAGGTGAGCTAAAAACTTCAGGTGTGCTGCCGCATAAGAGTGACAGCTCGTCTCAAAATCGAAAGACTGGCAATGAGGAGTCATAAGCTATATTTTGGAGGCAAAAATTGAAAAAAATAAACTAATAGAGCTTTTTGTGACCAGTGTCGTCAGATATGGTCATTATGTTAAAGGGGTGGAGTTTCCATCCAGACAATACAACTCAAATTCTTTGTAAAAAGTGTATGAAACCTGAGACACTTTCTGGATAATGGGCCTTATGCATTCTATGCTTTGACACAGTATGAGTTGATGTTGCCTGGATGGGAATTCAACACAAGTGTGTTCCAATGAGGGGTCATGAGCAATGTTTTGAAGACAAAAATTGACATAAACTATGAATAGCAAATTTTGTGAATAGCATGGTGACAATATTGAAGGGTTAAAAACCAGGCTGATTATTTTAGCATAGCCATTGCTTCCGCTCCTGTGCCTCCTGCAAAATCAAATTAAGGGAAGCCATAATGGTTTCTCTCCTAAAAGTGTAAACAAATGAAAATACCTCTCCTTAATTTTGGTTAATCCTTTACCCAACATAATGGAAAAAACTGGCCAGCACCATTCACAAAAATTACCATTCAATTTTGATAAAAAAAAAATTTCATTCTGTGTCTCAAAAACATTTATGACCTGTCATTGGATGAGCTCATTCCAATGAGGGATCATAAGATATGTTTTAATACAAAAACTGAATTTTTTTTAGTTATTGAAAAAATTTTTTTGCAAGTGTTGTCTGCTTTTTGTGTTTTGTAAAGGGTTAAATATCAACTTGCCCATTGTTATGGTTGTCCTGGATTAATTTAATGTGGACTGTTGTGGCTCTATGGTGATTTTCAAATGTTCATGCCTGAAAAATTTGGGGATTTGGGGGCATTACCCCCAACCCATTGGGGAAAGAACCTTCTGTCAAATAAACTTGAAAGAGTATCCCTAAGGATAACATGTTCCAAAATTGGTTGAATTTGGGTCAATGGTTCTAGAAAAGACTGATATTGAAAGGCCAATGGACACTGGGTAGCAATATATATCACACTAATTTTCAGTCAGATGAACTATAAAAATAGACCAACTCTTGTGCTCATCTTGCGAATGTTGTGCATTTATTTCTTTATTTATTTGTGTTTAAGCTTAAGTCACATATTTCTGCACAATGGCTAATCATGACCACGACAGTTTTACTGGTGGGGGAAGCCAGAGTACCCGATGAGAACCACCGAGTAACGACGAACAAATGTCAGCTCCCCAACATACTAATGCCACACAAGCAGGGTTGGCATTGGTCGAAGACAGGTGCATCATCGATGTGAATTACGTCTTAGTACACAGCACCACCATGCCTCATGGGCAATGGGGGTGAACTTGGGTCTTGCCCAAGGACACAACGTGGTTGCTGCAGGTGGGGTTTGAACCAAGGACCTCTTGGCTTACAGCCTGCACCTCTACCTCCTGAGCCACGGTGTCCCAACAAATGTTGTGCAACTGGCATTTTGCTTACCAACAAATAACATACATGTACATATTTCATACACTGCCTCTGATTGTCCCACAATTACTGCTAATGTATAAAAGACGTTCATCTGACGAACATGCAACAAAATCAAATGATTTATTCATCAAATCTTATAATTACAAACTTACTGATATTTTGTGAAAAAATTATGTTTCTAGTAGAATTGTAGAGATTGGCTTTTGTAGTTCATATCAATAAACTATTTACTGGCCTGTAGAAATCAATAAATCACTGTACAATTTAAGCCACACATGATTACAGAAGCATGATGTACTTATATTCAACAACATTTTTCAGCCAATAATTTCTCAATTTGTAATTATCAAGCTCTCCCTTAAAAGCATTTCAACCATTTAAACAGTATTTCTGACCATAATTATTATCAAATAACTTTCCAAAAATATATTCCAGGGGCTGACATTGTCTATAATGAAAAAAAAATAATAGAATTCTTCTTTCAGTTATATGCATCTGACAATCAAATGGTTTCAACTAGCAGTATGTATGTTTAAGTAAAAAAAAATTAATGATTTATTTCATGCGACCTGTGTGATAATAAAAAAAATCAAGAACAATAGGGACATTCAGCCCCAATTTTTAAAAAAAATTATTTTAATATTTTACAAGACCCGAATTTGTTAAATTTCCAGTTGCACAGTGTAAAAAAACTGGTGACTTAAAAGCTGAAAACTAGCATGCAGTACAGTTATATAGATTTACATGTATGTATAAATCAGTGAATAATATTAACAAGAGGCCTCTCAACCTGTCTAGCTCTGCCCAGGTACATGTACTTAGTTTGCAGGGCATTTTTTGCTGCATTGGTCTCTATTAAAGAAGATGAAATAGAAACAAGATCTGTCACACAAATTCAATTATACAGACCAGACAAGGTTCAGTACAACAATATCATAGTTTTGCTGTCTGTGACCATGACCTTCATGACATGACGATGGATCAAAGTCATGACACACCTTTGATTCACGAACAATAATTGTACCAAGTATGAATAATCATACCAAGTTATATGGACTGGATAAAAGTGACAGTGTAATGTCAAAGTTTTTCTAACTGTCACTTTAACATAGGACCTGTGGCCTTGATGCATATACCATATTATAATTCGGGGCACACTGTCTTTTGATAATTCATATTGTTATAAAGTTTTATCAAAAAATATTTAGTGGTTTAGAAGTTATGGCCTGGACAAACAAAATGTTGCCAACAGAAAGATTCAAAGTTTTTGCTGTCTGTGATATTGACCTTAATGATATGGCCTTGGATCAAAGTTGCGACAAATCTTTGAGTCATGAGCAATAATTGTATGAAGTATGAATAAGATTTGTCAATCATAGTAAGTTATTTGGACCCGACAAAAGTGACTCTGCAGTGGCAAAGCTTTTCTAACTGTCATAGGGCCTGTGACTTTGACCTTGTGAGGCACATACCATATTATAATTTTGTGACACACTACACATTGTTATAAAGTTTTGTCAAAAAATATTCAAAATGCTGATGACAGACAGACAATGGACAAATTATTACCAGAAAAGCTCTGCTGACACTTGTCAGGCAAAGCTAAAAAGTGTTTTTTCAGTGAAAGTGCTTTTGTCATATTTGGCACTCATTGAAAGGGATTTTCTCAGGGTGGATTTTGTTGGGATGAATTTTGTCAGGGGAGATTTCATGATGGGGATGGGGTTTGTCATGGACCCTATCCAACCATGGAATAACACTCATATTCTGTGAACAAGCATAACAGACACATGCAATGTTTCAGCCAATGGACCTCTGAGTTCAACCTGAAACACACTAGTTGCACATCCTAGACTTTTGACAATGAAAGTAACTTATTGTCTGAATTGAAACTCCTCTACATAAGAGTTTTAACCCTTTACCTTACACGAAAAGCAGACAACACTTGCAAACAAAATTCTTGAACAACTATTTTTTTTCCATTTTTTGTCTCAAAAACATAGGTTATGACCCCTCATTGGAACGAGCTCCAGGTGTCATAACCTATGTTTTTGAGACAAAAAAGGAAAAAATAATGAAAATTAATTGCCGATTTTTGTGAATTACGCTGGCCGGTTTTAAATGTTACATTGGATAAAGGGTTAATTGTAATCACTTTCAGGGGCACAGCCAGGCTAAAGAAAGTGTGGGCAGGGACAAAGTATTTTTGCCCCGTTTCATTTCTTTCCCTCAAGGCAAAAAAAATCATGCCAATAATGAAGCATCTGGAGTCTTCTTTTTAACACAGAAATACATGAACTCAAAAAGTGAAGGTACAACTATATAAAATTTGCTGCTTCCTCAAATTCCAAAATTTTTGGAAACGGTGTGCAGAGGGTTAAATAAGGGAACTTCCAATACATGTTTTAATTACTGACACAAAAGCAAGTGGCATTCTTTCATATCAGAGGGAAAAAAGTGAAAAGCTTTATTGCTTTAAGCCCTCAGAGAGTTTTCCAAATGAAAGTGTCAATGACACTGTAGCTCAACTTGTCAAGACATGTACATGTATAGTATGTGACACAGCAATGACAAAGATCTAGGTAATGACCTGATAACAAAGGTATATATAAAGTATTGTAACGGTCTGTACATAAATACTGACCGTAGCCTGTAACAAATGTATAGGTAAAGTATTGTAAAGGTGGGTGACAGTCTGATGCTAAACTAGAAAAGAAATCTTCGAGTCCCAGAGTGGGTCTGACTGAACCCCAAAATATTTGTTCTCATAGCACAGTGATAACAAAGGCACCCCAAAACACACTCGTTCCTGTCCCAAGGTGAAAACAAAAGTACTCAAGAAGTTTTGTGAAGATCAGTTCATAAATACGAGCTGTATAGAACTTGTGACAAAAAACTGATTGGACCTAATTTCGGTACAAAATGGCCACTGGCAGCCATCTTGAATTTTGGACCGTACCCAGAAACACTCATTCTCATCCCAAGGAGATAACAAAGGTACCCAAGAAGTTTTGTGAAGATCGGTTCATAAATACAGCCTCTACCCTGAGCCGTATTGACATGTGTGCTTACATTGTGTAAGTAGCACTGAATAAATCAAAGTTCATCTAATTTGCATAATTTCTGCACGAAAAAAAACCCCTTACAATATGTGATGTATTCCATGTTACTAAACATTCATACAAAAATTTATTAAAATCAGAACTTTCATACAGAAGTTCTATACAAAAGACTGATTGCACTAATTTTGGTACAAAATGGCTGCTGGTGGCCATCTTGAATTTCGGACCACACCCAAAAACACTCGCTCTCATCCCACGGTGATAACAAAGGTACCCAAGAAGTTTCGTAAAGATTGGTTCATAAATATGGCCTCTAGTCTGAGCTGTATAGAAGTTGTGTACAAAAAACTGATTAGACCTAATTTCAGTACAAAATGGCCACTAGCAGCCATCTTGAATTTTAGACCGCACCCAGAAACACTCGTTCTCGTCCCAAGGTGATAACAAAGGTACCCAAGACATTTCGTGAAGATCAGTTCATAAATACAGACTCTAGTCTGAGCCGTATTGACATGTGTACTTACTGTGTGTAAGTCGCACTGAAAAAATCAAAGTTCATCTAATTTGCATAATTTCTGCACGAGAAAAAAACCCGTATTATATGTGATGCATCCCATGGTACTAAACATTTACACAAAAAAATTATTCAAATCAGGGCTTTCATATGGAAGTTCTGTGCAAAAATCTGATTGCACCTAATTTTGTACAAAATGGCTGCCATCGGCCATTGTGAATTTCGGACCGGACCCCAAAACACTCGTTCTCGTCCCACGGTGATACCAAAGGTACCCAAGAAGTTTCGTAAAGATCGGTTCATAAATACGGCCTCTAGCCCGAGCCGTATTGGCATTTGCACTTACAGTGCTGAAAGTAACCCCAAAAAACATCAAAATTAGTCTAATTTGCACAATTTACGTACGAGAAAAAAACCTGTATTATATGTGATGTATCCCATGGTACTAAACATTCATACAAAAAATTATTCAAATCAGAGCTTTCATATGGAAGTTCTGTACAAAAAACAGATTTCTGCATTGTCGGTACAAAATGGCAGCTGGCAGCCATCTTGAATTTCGGACCTCACCCAAAAACACTCGTTCTCGTTCCACGGTCATAACAAAGGTACCCAAGAAGTTTCGTAAAGATCGGTTCATAAATACGGCCTCTAGCCCGAGCCATAGCAGCTTGGCACTTACAGCTCTGAAAGTAACACTAAATAAATCAAAGTCAGTCTAATTTGCATAATTTACACACGAGAAAAAAACCCGTATTATATGTGATGTATCCCATGGTACTAAACATTTATACAAAACTTTATTCAAATCAGAACTTTCATACAGAAGTTCTGTACAAAAAACTGATTTTTGCATCATCGGTACAAAATGGCCACTGGCAGCCATCTTGAATTTCGGACCACACCTAAAAACACTCGTTCCCGTCCCAGGGTCATAACAAAGGTACACAAGAAGTTTCGTAAAGATCGGTTCATAAATACGACCTCTAGCCCGAGCCATAGCCAATTGTTGACGTACGGACAGACGGACAGACGGACAGACGGGCCATGACAATAGCTCAAATTTGACTTCGTCAAAGTTGAGCTAAAAATAATGTAAATTAACTTAAGATTTTTTTAGAATAGTGCTGGCCGGTTTTGGCCGTTACGTTGGGTAAAGGGTTAACAGGCCACATACGATGGCTACCAAGTGATGGCAACAGTTCACCCTGTTAACTCAGTCAGGTGAGTTAAAAAATATCAAAAATGTGTTTTTCCTCCATGGGGCAAGATTCTCTGCAGAAAATGTGGTGTTTCTGTCTATCCATCACCTCTTTTCCTGTTACTTTCTTCTGTTTTTTAACTTTCTTTCCTACATTCATTTCTGACATGCTTGTAATACATGGTGGTGAGGATGTAAAGTAAATCTTGGCATCTTTTAATCCTTTACCTGACCCACAGGATGTCAAAATTTGTTGTTTTAACTAGCAAGGTTTCCCGGAATTGCTCAGGCTGAGTTGGTGCCCCTGTACACCCCACCCCGGCACTTTTTTAAACCTCACCATTAGATTCCTGGTAAAAAATTACCCCTGGTAGACCCCTTTGAAGACCTATATCGGTGAGAAAAGTTTTGGTCATAACTTTTGGTGCCCCTCTACACCCCCACCCCGATACTTTTTTAAACCTCACCATTAGATTCCTGATAAAAATGTACCCCTATTAGACCCCTTTGAAGAGATATATCAGTGCCCCCTACACCCCCACCCACTTTTTTAAACCTGACGATGACCTCCACCATAAAAAAGTACTCCTAGTAGACCCATTTTGGACACTCGGGGTGGCCCCATATTCATTTATATAGCAGACAGACAGACATACAGACATTCTAAAATATAGTATAGATTGTAAGGGGGCGTCGTGGCTCAGTTGGTAGAGGTGCAGACTGCAAGCCGAGAGGTCCTCGGTTTGAATCTCACCTGCGGCAACCACGTTATGTCCTTGGGCAAGACACTTCACCCCCATTGCCCACGTGGGGAATGGTGACGTTGTGTACTCCGGCATACTGCACGTCGATAGTGGCGCACCTGTCTTCAACCAATGCTAACCCTGCTTGTGTGGGGTTGGTATGTTGGGGAGCCGACAGTTGCTCGCCGTTGCTCGGTGGTTCTCTCCGGGTACTCCGGCCACCTCCACCCATAAAACTGTAACGGTCATGGTTAGCCATTGT
This sequence comes from Pictodentalium vernedei, assembly GCA_031216915.1. Classification (NCBI taxonomy): domain Eukaryota; kingdom Metazoa; phylum Mollusca; class Scaphopoda; order Dentaliida; family Dentaliidae; genus Pictodentalium; species Pictodentalium vernedei. The sequence goes on from CM062295.1 coordinate 247,820,155, forward strand.
GCAGAAATATGTGACCTTAAACACCAATAAATAAATAAGTATAGATTATAGTTTTTTTTTCAAAATTTTCAATAAATTTCCACAAAACCAGATCATGTGACCCACTCATTTGGAATGAGCTTGATGAGCTCATTACAATGATGGGGTCACACATGATATGGTTTTGTGGAAATGTTTAGGAAATTTTTGTTTTTTCAACTGCTAAATTTGTAAATTATGTGGGCAATTACAGCTGAATCATTAGGTTAAGGGTTAACATGTGTTAAATGCAAGTTTTTCAGCACAAAGATTTTGGGGAGTGGGGGGGGGGGGGGGGGGGCACAAAACAGCCTTAACTGTCAGGGTATTTTGTTGTTTTGAAAAATCTGATCAGCAGTTTTTATTGCTGTTCCAGAAAATTGATTAACAATTTCAACTTCCCCTCCCTCCCCCCCCCCCCCCCCCCCCAATTTCTATCACACACTGCACTGCCTGGTTACTCGTGTACGAGCTCATACTCTAGCATAACCCCATTCCTAACTTTACAAATGTGAGTTACCAAGAGGCCCCCCTGAGTCGAAGCACACCCTTAGAAGTGTACTTTTCAGTAAAGATGATTTTAGTCACAGGCACTGGTAATTACGCCGAAAATAGGTAAGTAGTCATCTGATGATCGCGACAACTAACCTTACCAAATACACAAAAAGCTAGAGTACCCTGGTCCTGTGAATTGACAATGAAAAATAAATACATCAGTGATTGAAACATGCTCTTGCAGTTCATAATTCAGCTTCCACTTTGCAATTTTCAAATCGATCCACCCGAATGAAAAAAATCTAAGAAAAGCATATACCAACTAGATAAAGTGATTGTGCCCACACAATACACAGGATTTTCCTTCTATTTTCAGTTCTTGCACTTTTACGTCCCAAAACTGAGATAAATGCATAAAAAACAGATTTTTTTTATTTTTGTTTGGAAATTTTCAAAGTCCGAAACAAAATATTTTCAGTCTAAATTTTTTTTTTTTTAAAGTGACCAAAACGCATAAAAAACAAAAAAAAACTAATTTTCGGACCAGCTCGTTCCAATGAGCAGTCACATGATATGTTTTTGTTGAAATTGTTTGAAAAATAATATTTTTTCAACTGCTGAATTTGCATATTACGCGGGCAGATAAAGCCGGTTCGTTGGGTAAAGGGTTAAACATTTGGGCTCCCATAGAGAGCCCAAATATGGACCCAGGGAATTGATTTCAATAAACATGTGAAACAATCTTCCAAAGATGTTATATGTGAAATTTGAAAGCTTTTGGAGCAGTGGTTTGGGAGAAAAGTAGTCTTAAAAGTTTTTCCCTTTACCCACAGTATTAAAAAATGCTGATTCAGCACTTTTTCAAAAAGTCCCAGAAAAGTACCCCATGATCAAACCGATAGCATTTTTTTTTTACCATTCTATTCTGTTGGTCCTAAGGAAGCTTCACACCCAATAAGAATTCTCAGTGCTGTGTGGTTTTGGAGATATGGGCGTTTTAATTTTTTTCTATTTTTAGCTCCTGCGGTTCCCATGGGGTGACGAGAAAAAAAAAATTGGGCATAAATTAAGTACGTATGACCCAGTAAGCCCACATATCAAATTTGGTTCAAATCTGCCTCTCGGTTTGGAAAATAGAAATGTTGGGAGGGGCAAAAATTCTTGCCCCTCCCACAACGATGGCAAATATAGCCCCACAAACTTCTCTTGAACAAATCTGAGCCTGCACCTCAAAAGGAAGCTACACACCAAATATCAAGTCTCTGCTACTGCTGGTTCATGAGAAGAAGATTTTTTAAGATTTAAGCACAATTTCTGGGCTTGGCCCTACCAAGGGGCGAGGCAACTTGATTTGAACAAAATCAAATTGTGATGTCATAACAAACTATTACCTCAAATATCAATTAAATTGGTTCAGCAGTTTGGGAGGAGAAGACGCAAACACCATGTTCACAGACGATGGATGCCGGGCGACGGACGGTGAGTGATCACTATAGCTCTCCTGACTCAAAATCAGGTGAGCTAATAATAATAGTGATGGCACTTTTACTCTTTGTCTCATTTCCAAATATTAATGACGTGCAAAATTTTTCTTTAAAATTAATGATAGTGACATCACTATTATTAGGCAGGTTAGAGTACATTTTTAACACATAAAACAAAGCAGGGTTTGTGTTTTTTTTTCATAAAACAGAACTGAAACCAAAAAACCTCCCAGCTCTTACCCTTCACAAACTGAGGTCGTAATATCAAAATTTCAAACTCTATTTTTTTTTCCATTATACATCAAGTAAATTAACCCATGTAATCATGTCTGGCAGAGCTTGGTCAAAAAACATTTTACTGGATATGTATAGAGGCAGTCAAGACTTGCCTAGAAGCAACTGAGAAGGTTCTTAGAATGCAACTTGCAAGTGTATCTACAACCAACATGCACCTGCTGTGTTGCAGTAAAAAGTGATCAAAACAGAATTAGGTCTTCAGTGGTTAAAGAAGAATGCACCTGTTGTTTGTCCTTAAATTCAGATGGTTTTTATTCTTCATTAGATAGGTAAGCATCAGTCTTCTGAGGGCTTATGGCCACTCAGTTTAGGATACAAATTGTTAAATAATTTTTTGTTTGAATGAGATTGGGAAATTTTGGGTTTGAACTGGGAAAAAATCTTGCCCAAAATGTCATTGGAAAAGGGTCCCATATTCGGCACCTGTAGACACCTAAAAGACTCCCTATCATAGTATCTCAATTTTATAAGTCCTGTACCTGGAAAATCGACCAGCAGCCATCCTTCATCTGTACTTTTTGTTTTCAAATCAACAGCATTTGTAGTGTCTGAATCTGCCTGAGGTTCTGAACTTCCAAAGATAAAGTTGGTGACACTACTTAGCATTTTCCTGTGAAATAAAATTTCAAAAGAAGACAGATTGATTAGCTTTAAATAATTATAAAGCAAGTAATTCAAAAAAGCATTTCATAGCAGGTGCAATGCTGTGGGATGACTAATCCCCTCCCTTGCCACCTACATTTTAAGTCCAACAAGGGCAATTACTTCAAAGAAACATGTTGACACAGCTGGTTTGCAATCCACTTGCCATGGGCAATTAATGTTTGGTTTAGCATTTTGTTTTTTGCCTAAAATAACAAAGAATTTTCATTATTGTTGGCTCCGCAAATGGGTCACATCCTTTTTGCACTGTAGGGTCAGGAGAATACATAATTTCAAGTTTCTTCCTCATCCATTGAAATGACAGATTATTGCCTCATTTTTGCCAGATTGCTATTGCAATTTGGCAATAATGAGGCAATAGTCTGATGGCATTAACAGTAAAATGTTGACTGATGGTACATTTTGTTAAAGGCTGTTCTGTATGTAACCCTGGCCATTGAGAGTTCTGCTATCTGAGACAAACTACACACGCCAGGAAGCTGTGTGTACATGTAAGTGCAAAATGATAAAATGTGCATCTTGCAGAAAGGGATATATTACACCATTTCCCCATGAGGATATAATTAACAAGAGACCCCATGGGGCCTGAGGCACTCACCTTGAACAGAACATGATGTAAACAGAGTCCAAGAATGAATCTACATTAAGCAATCCAGCACCATAGGATATATTGTCAATCCTTGAGCCCCTCAGGAGTGAACAAATAGTCCAAGCATCATGCCTTTTCTTCAGCTGATAATAATGTAAAATGTGGAGGTCCCCTATGAAGCCCCTTGATACAACCTATGTGGATTAATCTTACTTACACACCTCTTGAGGGTACTGAATACAAAATTTCTAATTCTTCAGCTACATGGCCAATTCTGGCTCCCATACAGAGCCCAAATATTAACCCAGGTACTCGATTTGAACAATGTTGAATCTGACCTCCCTGGAGATTTTGTATACCAAATATGAAAGCATTCTGACTGTTGCATCTGAAGAAGAAATTTTTTAAAGAAATTTCCTTATACTGCACTAAGTTAAAATTTGGGCTACCATAGCAAGCCCAAATATTACCCTACGGACCCAATTTGAACAAACTTGAAACTGACCATCCTTAAAATTTGGGCTATCGTAGAAAGCCCAAATATTAACCTACGGGCCTGATTTGAACAAACTTGAATCTGACCATCAGATTTGAACAAACTTGAATCTGACCATCAGATTTGAACAAACTTGAATCTGACCATCCTTAAAATTTGGGCTACCATAGCAAGTCCAAATATTAACCTACAGACCTGATTTGAACAAACCTGAATCTGACCATCAACCCCCCCCCCCCCCCCTCCCCTCCCCCCCTACCCTGAGATGTGGTATACCAAATATGAAAACAATCTGACTGGTGGATCTGAAGAAGATTTTTAAAGAAACCATATTGCATTAAGTTAAACTTTCGGCACCAATAGAGAGCCCAAATATTAACCCAGGGACCTGATTTGAATGCATTAGAATCTGAGCCCCCCTAAAGATGTTGCATATCAAATATATGATAGCATTCTGACTGGTGGAGCTGAAAAAAAAGATTATCTAAAGAAATTTCCTCATATTGCAATAAGGTAAATTTGTATTCCCATAGGGAGCCCAAATATTAACCCAGGGAACCAATTTGAATAAACTTGAAAATGACCCCCCTAGACATGTTGTAAACCAAATATGAAAGGATTCTGACAGGTAAATCTAAAGAAGATTTTTGAAGAGATTGCCTCATATTGTACTAAATATTCCAAATATTAACCCAGGCACACACTTGAATCTGACCCTTCTAGAGATGTTGTATACCAAATATGAAAGCATTCCGACTTTTGGATATGACGAAGAAGATTTTAAAAAAAATTTCATCATTTTGTACCAAGTTAAAATTTGGCTACCATAGCGAGCCCAAACATATACCTGGGGACCCGATTTGAACAAACTTGAATCTGATCCCCCTAGAGATGTTGTATAAAAAATATGAAAGCATCCTAACTGCTGGATCTGAAGAAGATTTTTAAAATTTATCCCCCATATTGCACTAAGTTCAAATTTGGGCTTCCATAGGAAGCCCAAATATTAACATAGGAGCTTGGTTTTAACAACCTTGAATCTGACCCTCATAACAATGATTAACAAACATCAAAAGATTCTGACTGGTGGTACTGAAGAAGATTTTTAAAGAATATTCCCCATATTGCCCTAAGTTAAAAATTCAGGCTCCTGTATTGATCCCAAATATGAACCAATGGGCTTCATTTTAACAAACTTGTACCTGACCCCTATGGATGCTGTATACCAAATATCAAAAGATTCTGACTATTGGTTCTGGAGAAAAGAGTTTTTAAAATTCGCGCAAATATGCTGTGTGAGCATTGAGTTTTTAACATTTTTGCAAATATGGTGACTCAGCATTGAGTTTTTAAAATTTTTGCAAATATGCTGACTTTGAGGTGAAGACAGAGTCATCCTACCAAGTTACAATGAAATCGCTTCATAAATATGAACTGTAGACTGCGCTAAACAAATGTAGGTAAGTTGCCCGAGTGGCCGTCACTGTTGACCAATCATGACCAAAATAGACTGTTCCCATCTTGACATCATAACAAGCCATCCTACCATGTTACAATGAAATGCCTTCATAAATGCAACCTATAGACTGTGCTAAATGAATCTAGGTCATGTGCCCCTGGGGCCGTCACAGTTGGCCGGACCCCACCAAAATAGAATGTCCTCATCTGGACATTATACGGAGTCATCCTACCAAGTTACAATAAAACCCTTCATAAATACGACCTGTTGACTTTGCTAAATGTTTTTGGGTTCACACAGTCACCATGGTTGACCAATTGTCACCAAAAAGGGACGTCCTCATCTAGACATGAAATTTTGTGATGATTGGACAAGATCTATGGGGTGTAGCCTGTGCTGAAAGAAATGTGAACAGACTAAATGACTCACAGACTTCTGCACTCGTGATGGCAGCAGCTCATCTTGACTTTGTCAAGTTAAGCTAAAAAATGGCCCACATTCACCAGCTATATAGCAACTAGCATTTTGCAAGCTGCAAATTGCTAACTGCAGTGGTTAAAAACATTTGATTCCATTTGAAAATAAAATAGCCTCTGAAATTTTTAAGTTTAACCCTTTGAACTCTGGTGGTATCTTCCAAGCCAGTTCAATGACAGCAATTAGAAGAGTCCCTATTCATTATTTGGGGTGGACCCATCAATATTTTCAATGTGCAGCCTCCAGGCTGCACGTTGAAAATAATGATTGGTCTACCACACACATTTACTGAACAGTCATCCAATATAATGACGTTATTACATATAATGTTCCTGGCCAGAAAAGTGGCCCCTCGGGCTCAAAGGATTAAAGTAAATGATGATATGAATAAAACAATGCACAATAAACTTCAACTTACAATCTTTTTAGAACACGTGCATGTACAAAGAGATCACTGCAGCCTCACTTTTATTCACCCACTTTGTAATCCCAATGTGCTCAGTGTAAAAATTAATTTAAAGTTGAAGAACAGCTGGAGAGCATAATGCAACATTGTGCAATACAGCAGGAACACAGGTTCCTTAGGTTATCTCCCTTTGGGTGTCATCAGTTTTTAAACTATATTTCTGAAGACTTTGTTTTGAAACCAACTCCTTTGAATTACATACATTTCTGATAAAAATTACGTATTAACACCAGGGGATTTGGGTTTACTGGGTGTGTTCAATAAAAAATAAACATGTTAACAACCTGCACACTGATGTCAAAATAATGAAATTTTAATAACTATTTTTTTCACAATACTACTAGGTTAACATACTAACTCTGTTCAAGCTCTGCTCAAGCAGGTTTACAGCGGTTGAAGACATGTGCACCATGGACGTGCTTAGTACACAGAGTCATCGTGTCCCCATGTAGGCAACCGGGATAAAGTGGCTTGCCCAAGGACACAACGCGGGTCGTCCCGGACGGGGATCGAACTCGGGACCTCTAGCATAGAAGTCCAACAGTCCACAACTGAGCCACCGCGCTCTCGAGTACATCCAATACAGGCATTTAATCTATTATATCTTGTTTGACAGAGCTCATCGTCAAAACAGCCCTGTCTGGGTCAAAATGCAGATATACACCCGATATCAAGACATTGTAAAACATGACAAATGTATCACAAAATATGATGCAACACCACTTAAATTACATCCTGCCCCTGTAGGTGTTTGACATGAGATAAAACAAGAGGCCCCATGGGGCCTGAAGCGCTCATCTTGTACAGAACACAATTTAAACAGAGTCCAAGAATGAGTCTACATTAAGCAAGCCATCTCCATAGGCTACACTGTGAACCCTTGAGTCCCTCAGGAGTGACAAAAATAATCTGGGCATCATGCCTTTTCTTCAGTTGATCATAAGTAAAATGTAGAGCTCCCCTATGAAGCCCCTTGATACAACCTATGTGGATTAATCTTAGTACCTCTAGAAGGTACTGAATACAAAATTTTTAATTCTTCAGCAAAATGGCCAATTCCGGCTCCCATAGAGAGCCCAAATATTAACCCAGGCTCTTGATTTGAACACAGTTAAATCTGACTTCCCTAGAGATGTTGTGTACCGAATATGAAAGCATTCTGACTGTTGGATCTGAAGAAGAGAAATTGTAAAGAAATTTCTCCGAATTGCACTAAGTTCAAATTTGGGCTACCATAGCGAGCCCAAATATTGACCTATGGATCCGATTTGAACAAACTTGAATCTGACCCCCCTAGAGATGTTGTATACCAAATGTGAAAGCATTCTGACAAGTGAATTTGAAGAAGATTTTTGAAGAAATTCCCTCATATTGTACTAAGTTAAATTTCATGTTCCCATATGGAGCCCAAATATTAACCTAGGCACTCGAATTGAACACCCTGGAATCTGACCCCCCTAGAGATGTTGTATACCAAATATAAAAGCATTCCGACTGGTGGATCTGAAGAAGATTTTTAAAGAAATTTTCTCATATTGCACTAAGTAAAAATTTGGGCTACCATAGTGAGCCCAAATATATACCTAGGGATCTGATTTGAACAAACTTGAATCTGACCCCCATAGAGATGTTGCATACCAAATATCAAAGCATTCTGACTCATGGATCTGAAGAAGATTTTTTTAAATTACCCTCCATATTGAACAAAGATAAAATTTGGGCTTCCGTAGGAAGCCCAAATATTAACCTAGGGACTTGGTTTGAACAATCTAGAATCTGACCCTCATAACAATGATGTATACCAAATATTAAAAGATTCTGACTGGTGGTTCTGAAGAAGAAGATTTTTAAAGAATATTCCCCATATTACCCTATGTTAAAACTTCGGGCTCCTGTAGAGAGCCCAAATATGAACCAATGAGCTTTATTTCAACAAACTTTTATCTGACCCCCCTATGAATGCTGTATACCAAATATCAAAAGATTCTGATGATTGATTCTGGAGAAAAGATTTTTTTAAATTTTTGCAAATATGCTGACTCAGCATTTTTTCGATGCCCATTACAGAACACCCTAAGATAACCGATGGCAATTTTTTTTTACCATTCAATTCTACTGGTCATAAGGATACTTCATACCAAATAAAAGCTCTCTGTTCCGTGGGGTTTGGGAAATATGGGCGTTTGAAAATATTTCTATTTTTAGCTCCCAGGGTTCCCATGGGGATGCGGGAATTTTTTTTTTTGCATGTGTCATGTACTTATGACCCAATAATACCACAAACCAAATTTGGTTCATACCGGACCATCGGTTCAGAAAATAGAAATTTTGGGCGGGGCCAAAAATCTTACCCCTCCTATTACAAAGCCAGATGTTACTTCACGAACTTCGTTTGAACAAACTTGATTCTACACCTCATATGGAAGCTCCATAGCAAATATCAAGTCATTGTACACACTGGTTCTTGAGAAGAAGATTTTAAAAATATTTTGGTGCATTTTCCACCACTCCCTCCCTATGGGGCTGGGCATGCTGAGTTGAACAAAAATGAAATGCCCCTTTGGGACCATCACTCACACAAACTTTCACTTGAATTGGCCCAGTGGCTTTGGAGGAGAAGACCAAAACATGGTGTTGACGGACGACGGACGGGAAGCGATGAGATTAGCTCAGCTTCACTTTGTCAAGATGAGCTAAAAACACAGTCACCATAATGCTATTTGTCACTTATTTATCACTTTGTTTTTAAGGTCACATATTTCAGCACAATGGCTAATCATGACCACAACATGGATATAAAGTCAAGTTCAACCAATTGTTTATGCCCCTGTTGCCCATTTTAGAGTACTTCCACCCCAAGCACTGGTTACTGGGTTCTATGTTATGAGTGAAATAGAGCCTTCTTACCACAGTAAACAAGCACTGTTTCACTTCCAAGGGTTCTAGAGGAGACTTTGTTACTTGGCACACCATATAGGAAATTCATCCAACATTGAGTAGTTAAGCAAACTGGAAGATAGTTGTCTCCACGAGCTCTGTCAAACAAGATATAAGAGAATAAATGCCTGGTTTATCTATAGAGGAAAGTGACCATATCCCTGTTAATCAAATGTCCCTAAAAATTGAATAATTGTCTATGAATTCAATTAACAGGTTTTCACGGTACGGTTTAGTCATTAAGCACATCTTGGAGATAGTTTTTGACACAGCTGCTGGTAGATGTTGATGTGCAAAGGTCCCTCTCATCAGTAAACTGGAAAAACTTCTTCTGAGTTTCACAGCTAAGTTGCGGTTCACTGACATTTTATCAACGGTTTACTTGTCTGTTAAAAATAAAAGGAAACCAAGCATATTATTTTGTGATGAAATTTGGTAAGTTTCAATTGGAATTTGGACATGCAGTGTCAGCAGTGTGGATTATAATTAAAATCAAAAATAGGTAGGCCTGCTGTTTTCAAAATTATTAACCCATTTATCATTCACATGGTCTGACCTTTGGTAACTTATCATTTGTTCCCCTGTACTTGATTCAGGTAACCCATTATGTAGCCTAAATATATATTATTGCAACTGTGCCGATATATGAACTGTTGTATCACAGCTAAGTTCTTGTTCCTATGGGCAATATCCCAGTGAATAGAGACAAATCCTTAGGAACAATAATGAGGCTGTGTTGCAACAATTCTTATACAAATTAGTTGCAATTATGGCCTAACCTTGGCATGGCCTAGCATGCTACAAAATAATATGACATCCATAATCACTATTTGGGGCAGAGACTTGAATAATTGCCATTTCCTAACTTTGTACCTATGCTATGTTGAGAAGATCCAACAGTTTAAAATGATGTTGAGCATCAACCAATCATCAGCATAGGTGTTTGCATCTACCTGAAGGCTGAAGTATAGCTGCTCTGTTGGCCAATAATAATTGGCCAACAGAGGAGCTACATATTACTTCAGACAGATGCAAACACCTGTGTAGCTGATGGCTGGTTGATGCTCAACATCATTCCACCATTCATTTGTACCACAGGTAGATAATTCAACTTGGCATAATTTTGCATGCCGGGCCGTTGTTTCAGCGAACTGACTGTAGTGGCTACATTCATGCAGAGGAGGTTATCAAACTCGATCGCATTGATGCAGAGGAGGATATCAACCTCCTCTGTGCGAATGCGATCGAGTTTCCGATACCACACCGATGAAACGGTCCATTCGTTTCAGCGCCATTACCGGGTTATTGTTTTTATTGTTTTATATTTAGACCAGTGGCATAGATAGCTTTACGCTGGCTGAGGGGCAAGCCCAAAATTTTCCGATAGACCAAAAAATTTCCGACAGTATAACAACAAAAATCCAAACAAATAGAAAGAATCTGTTGTTTACTGCAAATTGGTCTTTTCTACCCCAAATTTACCCAAAATGGCATGTTTTTATCCCCAAAGCCGGCATTTTAATGTTATTAGGCATAAATTCGCCTAAAAATGGTCCCAAAAAAATTCCGACAAAACTTCTGGTGCCCCCCCCCCCCCCTCCCCCTTTATCTTCGCCACTGATTTAGACAAAAACATGGACAATATCGAAACATTCGTTGACGCTTCGCGAGTCTTCAGATATCGATAATGAAAGGATAAAACATAGTTTGGATCAATAAACTCTTCCAAATGTAAGGAAATATGTGTACTATCGAATGCAGTCGGTAATAAGGGGGAAAGTTTGATATATATTCCTATTTTCGAGTTTTGAGTTCCCATAAAAACTTGATGGGAACTTTTTCTACAGAATTGAATGGGAAGAATCTGAACATAGAGGGGTAGCCACTACGATCAGATCGTGGAACTAGACCGGGAATCAATTTGGCATGAAACATTTTTCGATCGCATTTTTTCCATTTTAGAAAACCCCAAATCGTCGTTCGACGAAAATTGACGTGCCCGAATAGGAACACAGCGTGGTATTTCCACTGAGACAAAAATTCCCAATTCTGTTAAAAACTACAAGAGGAAGAAACATTTCAGTGAATGGATCTCCGACTTGAATCTGGAAGTCGACTGACTGAAACTTTTCTTCCCTAATCTTCACAGACACAAATTATTGTTTTGTGGAAAGGAGTTTTTCACTAGTTCTGTGTGAAGGAGTGTTTACTGAAAGTGAAATTATGTTTCCTGTGCCTGCATAATCCTTTACCAATGTAACAGTAACAATCGGCAATCTGATTACTGTTAATATATGTTATATTGTGAACAATTGCATTAGCACTGTAACTCTTCTGGTATTCAATTCTGTAACATACTGTATAGCATATTCCTTCAATAAATATTGTTTAAACTAACACTAACAGCCATAACCTGCCCAGCACAATTCATAAAAAAAAACTTCATTCAATTTTTATTATTCTTCACATTTTTGGGCATAAAAAACATAGCTTACGACCCTCATTAGAACGATCTCGCTCCAATGAGGGGTCATAACTGACATAAGCTATATGTTTTTAAGGCAAAAAATCAAGTTTTATTTTTTCAAGAAAACTTTATCTGTATCTGTATTAGTACGGTGTAGGGCCGTCTGGCGTAAAGACACCGGGTGGGGAGCCGTTAGTGGCTTTTCGAGAGGGCAGATTGAAAGCCCTCCACTGTCTGTGCATGCACTATATTGTTGCCTAAGTGGTTCCAATCAACAGCGGTGTGGATAAAAAATGAATTCCGGTATTCTATGGTTTTAGCAGTTCCGACTTTATAGGCTCTGGTATTCTTAGATGTGTATCAACGATGTTTTGAGTGACACAGTCAGTATATGATTTACTTTTAATTTGCCTTCTGTTATGCTTTTGCAGGAATTTATCTGGGGGGATGGCTGGCACTGACCCCTCAATAATCTTGTACAATTGGGTGAGCCTTTTATGTCTGCGTCTAAGTCTAATCTGGAGGGCATCTAATTCCAGTTTGAGAAGCATTTTTGTGGAGGTGCCCTCATCTCTTGAGTGATAGTCACCTGTGATGAACCTGGAAGCGTTTCTTTGCACCCGTACCAGTTTATCAATATCCTTTTGTAGGTAAGGGTCCCATACTGTTGATGCGTATTCAATCACTGACCTGACCATTGCAATATATGCAGTTTTTTGCAGTTCTCGGGGCAGAATTTTAAATTTCTTCTCAAGAAGCCAGTGGTTGAATTGGCTTTACTTACAATTTTGGATATGTGAGAGTCCCATTTCAGGTCCTCGGATAGTATCACCCCCAAGTATGGTGATTGGGAAACTTGTTTTAGAATTTGATTATCCAGGGTGTAGAAATGGGGTACCATTTGGCTGGCATTGCCGTTGTAAAGAAATGTTTCAGCTATAACTGCACGCAGAATTACTTCTGTTGTGAACGGTCACAGAACCTGAGGGTTGCATTAACAACCATGACACTGATTCGCAACTCGCACTAAGAGGAATCAAGTTATTATCAACTGAAGAGGATTTGAATGGAATGTTTTGCACCTAGGCTCTACGGACCAATGACGCGTCGCTTTCTTTTGTTCCGCAGTGGGCCCAAGAAATTTCCGATTTCTTGATAATCACTAAATCAGCTTATGTTCAGCAACCCCACCATTCTTTTCTTTGTTCTGTTGAGCAACAGACATGCACATAACTCACCCACACCGTCGAGAAAACTGCGTTTGATTAATGCATAAATAAATGCATAAATATACGTCAACACTGATCAATAGAAAATCAACAATGTGAAAATGACAACAGCCTGTTGTTTCCAAAAATAGAAACAAGCCTTTGAAAATCGTGATGACATTTAACAAAGGGCGTTCCTGACCTTCGCAATTGCAAATAAATCTGAAAACGTTTGAACGTCTTGCGTTTCTCAAAACTTGAATTTTGATTTTTTTATGTTATCCTTACCTAGCCAAATTACTAATGATAAGTATTTTCCAGTTACTTTCTCTGAAAAATCTAGACTTGTGGTTGTTATGGATTTCTGACAGTTGTGACCCATTTTCTGGAGAACTTCCTAGAGACAATAATACAGGCATAAAATTCTTTACGCGCATATTTGAACTTAATTTCTACCCATACAAACCTTGAGAGTTTTTTCTTCTGATTGCAGATCTGAAATGAGGATTTTTTTAAACAAGAATAAAGAAAAGAAGATGCTTTCACAATCGTTGAAATTCCACTCAGCTGATCAACCTCAGGCAGACTGAAGCCAGTGCTGTCGTCACAATTTGTTTATGTCCAGTTCCGACAATATTATTGGTCGAAACAGGGACACGTCAACAAAATCTTTGTTGATATGAATATTCATCTCATTATTGCCAAATATAGATGGCGTACAATCAGGTCATGTTTACATCACGTGTACACAGTGTGCTGGCTTTTTTGTTGGTCTATTTTTGATTTACAAAGATGATTTAATCAAATGTCACACAAAACAGGGTCAGGTTATTTTGAACAGATGACGCAAGTTAACAACGCCCTTCATTCTATGTTGTGCAACACAGGGAAACATAATATTAATTTCAGAAATATGCAAAAGACAATTATTAGATGTTACTGGATGACTCAATTCAACTTTTCAAATTCACAGACAGTCTGGATAAAGGGTAAAGCCTGGGCGCTCATTTACAAACAATGATTCATACTAAACTGTTATTATATTAGCAAAACTGGATGGCCTGTTTTTTTATCACTTTACCACTGCGGTTGTACCAGAATCAATTATATAAATAGGAAGTATGTGACTACGTCATTCCATCCAACTAGAAATTCCAGCTTTGTTTATCTCCCTTGATGTGCAAAAAGGCTACTTTTCCGTCACGTAGGTGGCGCTTTCCTCCCAAAACACGGGTGTGCCCTTCAGTATTACATGATATACAAAATGTTTTTCACTTCATGTTTATGTCTGATGTACCTAAAAACCGGTTCATGAACTCTTCACCCTGATATTGAGATTTTGCAAAAGTTAATCCTCCACTTTCTCGCTTAACCCTTTGAACCCGCGTGGTACCTTCTATCTCAGTTCAACGGCAACATCTGGAAGAGTCCATATTCATTATACGGGGGTAGACCGTGGGCACTGTTTCAACAACTTTCGGGGATTCCCCCAAGTCGAGAAACTTCGTTCAACGAGTATTTCTTTGTTGCCACTCAAAACAAGTCATCACCTCCGTAAAAACATTCTTTAAACCTGCGGTATCTCATAGTTTAAAGTCGCCCAGGGTTGCCCCTTCGGTTAATTCGAATGACGACATCGGTTCTCCGAATTTAAACTTGATATTTCACAAAACTAGTTGTCCTGGCTGACACAGAACTCAACACGAGAAACATGGAAATCGCCTTGTTTACACCCTGCGACCTCTGACCTTGCATAGATTAAAAACCAAGGTGGCAGTTTCGAAAAGGGCTTATTGTGGGGTGGGTGGTTCATGTGGGTGTGTTTCTGTGGCTAGCAAAATGTAGGGGGGGGGGGGGGGGGGCTTTTGGAGCCGTGGGGGACACGGATACCCGGCATAAGCTGTGAAATCGAAAGAAAAATGATATCTGGAAGTATTTTTGAATCGATGCTGACGTGCCCCGATAATGGTATATAAAATTAACAATGTGGACAACTCGATTTTCAAAAACGATAGCACTCATCTTCAATAAATCCCCCTCAAATTCGATTCACCCAACGCATCCAGCAATACCCGATGTCAGTGAATGAATAAGCTTTACAGTGGTATATTACACGATCGTTGGATGTTCTTGGGTTGTTCATAATAACTGGGAGAAGTCACAGAAAAGGCCGAAAAACATTTAGTTGGACAAGATGCTGTTCAGTGGAAAGTGGGTTACAAGCGACGATTCTCGGATTTATTATGAAACTTCGAGGTTCCATTGTCTGTGGAGGGCAGATTCAAATATCACACTGCCCAATCGGTTTTCGGATTCTATGAGTAATCAGAGGATTCTCTGTTGATGTTCGTACGTTTCTATGTTGAAATCGCGTCTTTTCCCCAGCCGATACGGCCGCAGAGCAGATTTCTAGTCACGCGAGTAAGATAGAAGAGGTATTTACTCTTGGCATTTATCAACTAGCGTGGTTATCAACTGAGGCTCAGTTCATCTGGGGGAGACGTAACTTCTGTTTTAAGCAGGAATATAGGCTGCACAAACCTGGAGGGCTCTGGTAGAATTTCTATCTTATGGAGAATCAGGTGGATTTTTAACCAATTTGTAGGCATAATCTAAGGAATCTGAGGTGATAGATTGGAAGCGAAATATATTGGGAATGAAAACAATTTAAGTTGGGCATAGTGAATAGTTTTAAAATATGCACAATTTAGACGTCAGTGGGTATAGTGCACAACAAAAAGTTGTTTACAGATTTTCTGTGGCCTGTATGGAGGTTCTCGGTGGTTCTGTGCTAAACATTTCGTTGTTTTGGGTACACATGCAGTACGTGCCAGGCGTTCTACCACAAAATGCCCGTCGCTGCGGCAGCGATCATAGAAATCGGAAAATGTCTTTTTATATCCGATTTCAATGGCAGCGACAACGGGTGGAAAGGATTAAAATCCGCGGCGGACCGATCAAACTAATAATCTTGCACTGCAAACGCAAGTGTTGAGGATTAGCGCTTTTCGAGGGCATTGTGGTTTATTAACGGCCCAACAGATGTGAATAACAGCCCACCAGCTTATAAAAGGGCTGAGACGAAGTTGAGGGCTGTTGATAAGCTGAAGGGCTGTTATTCACACCTGTTGGACCGTTAATAAACCACAAGGCCCGACAAAGTCATGTTTTTACTATTATTACCACTGCGATTCTGACAAAAGTTTCGACCCTGTACCTTACACGGCAGCTACAAACTGCCAATTGGTCTTCATTCAATTCGCTTGATTGAGACATTTTTAACGTTTTCAATTTTGGCAGATGATATTATCGTCTGTTCTCAAACAAACTGGTGTCACATGATTATCACGTGATCGGCGCCGGTACGCTTTCAATGGCAACGAAGTCAGAAAACTTAAAAACAGACCCGGTATTTACCGCTTTTAAATCAGGAATAAAGGCTTAAAATGTCTGCAGATTTACTTACTACACACAGCTGCTTGTTCTTATGGGACGAACTTTGCTGGACATTTTACATATTTAATACTTTAAATAAAAAACACATTGTTAACTAGTTGAAACCATTTCTGGAAACTGTTTCCATTTTCGAGTGTACGACAGCGAGGAACAAAAGTCACATGTACTAGGGAACGCCCTATAAAGAGGTAATAATGAATGGAAAATGCTTTCGTACGAGTGAATAGTGATCCGCCGCGACGTCGAGTGATTGGGATTAAATTTAATTCATGACAATAAATATGTCACTCAAAGAAAGAAATGATTGTTTTGGTTGTAGAAAACATGCTAGGCCCTATATCGTACATGTAATAATAATAATAACACTTTGGCCAGCCGCTGATTTGTCGCGGTTCTCGGACATGTAACAACAGGTATGTGCATGCGTTTAGTTTATCATCCGTGTGAGAAAATCATTCTCTCGTTACTTTATTTTGACTGCGACTGGAAAATGCATGTTTAGTATTTTGGGAAGACGGGGGCGTATATAGGGTCTGCCACTTGTTTTCGAAGTCACCGGGTTAGCTCGCGTTAGGCCAAGGCATCGCCCTATTTCGCCCCCTCCCTCCCCCGCCTCCCCGAACACCTATCACATTTTCAATGGAGTTCAAGAGTAAACTCGCTCTTCGAAAAAAAGAATTGAAGACTGTTTTTTCCCGCTGTTAATGTGTGTCTGCTATTTCATCGCCTCAGAACGAGCAATTCCCTGACTTTTCGCACTGTGTTACGCGGGGAGTCATTTACCACTGAATAAAGTAGTGAGCCGGTCAGTGACTCACCACCCTACCAGTTATCACTTGAAGAATCAATGAATAAAGGCTTAAATGTAATAGTCCAGGTTTTGGACTCCCTCATTGTATGGATCTCAGTTTGTGGCATTTGTTCAAACGACAGAAAGAGTGGAATGAGTTTTAGGATTATTTAATTGCCATAACATTGTTAAATACGACAATTTACAAATTACTTGACGTCAAAATACAGGTTACAAAATCAACATAGCCCGATCGTAACAAAGATGTTGCTCGTCGCGTCATTTTCAATTGCAAGTCATTTCGTCCCTGTTCAGTTCGACCCAGACAATAGTCGTGCCAGTGTGAAGAACATTCACTTCACTGACCCGTGCCGATGCGTGTGACTGCAGTTGACATGCTGGAGACTTCGGAGTTCATATTACGGGAAAAGAAGATTATTACTAAACCACCGAGGAGAGGGGTTTCCACCCTAAATTATTCACAAGTTTAAGGGATTAGCAGAATACGTCCAGTTTGAAATTCCCAAACCCTCTTGTGACTTGCAGCCGCCATCCCATCTCCGTGACGCTGGGGTGCCCCAACCCAGCGCCCTTTGATTCTTGCCCTACAAATTAAGACTTTCAGTGCCTCCCTCCCCAGCCCTTACTGTCTCTTTGGTATTTTGTTAGTGTTGTTTGCGCAGTTATCCCGAATACGAGTTATTAACTGGGTGGAATTTACACTGGATGGGTGTTTCCAAATCCGCCCAATATCCATGTATTCTGCTAATCCCTTAAACTTGTAAATAATTGTTGGGTGGAACCCCCCCCCCCCCCGGAGGTTTAGTAATAAAATTCTTTTCGCGCAATATGAACTTCAAGTCTCCAACATGTCAACTACAGGCAAACGCATCGACGCCACTGTCTTCACATGTATATCTGAATAAGTTGAAAAAATAAATTGCTGAACATTTGAATTCCTAGTTCTTTCTTTTGTATGAATTCTTTCACTTTGGAAGAATAAATGGCAGCACGTTTTGTAAACTTCTGTTCTACGGGTGCGTAGGCAATGTGTTGGATGAGGGAGAGGGGATGGGAGGGGGGGATTACCTGCAGCGTTTAAAACAAGTGTAACCAAGGGGTGCAGTTGGAATCACTATAATA
Organism: Pictodentalium vernedei; assembly: GCA_031216915.1. Classification (NCBI taxonomy): domain Eukaryota; kingdom Metazoa; phylum Mollusca; class Scaphopoda; order Dentaliida; family Dentaliidae; genus Pictodentalium; species Pictodentalium vernedei. The sequence continues at coordinate 247,838,600 of CM062295.1, forward strand.
CTCATGGACCTTATTTCCAGATGCATTATGTGAGGAAGTGATACCACACCGGGAATTTGCAAATAAACATTTGAAAATCCTTTTACCTGCACTTGGGAATTGGACCGGGATTTTCATTCATCATTGTCGATACTTATAACTTTTTATTTTAAAGTGAGAAATTGTGTCCTTTCGCCAGACCACCGTATCGCGTTGTACGCGAAGTCCCATACGTCCATCGCCCGTGGGTGAGGCCTACCCCCGCGGGGGGGGGGGGGGGGGGGGGGTCGAAAAGATAAAATCAGCTGTAACTTTTGAACTAATTGAAGCACAGTAGTGTGGTTGGTGTCAAAATGACGGGTATCGGGCGTACTTTACGATACACTATACCGAGATGCTATGCCGAACTTAGACATAAACATTTGAGATCAAAACATGAATAATCGAAGCGACTCTCGCACATTAAAACGCGTCGAATGCTGTTGTTTGGCGGTGACATGCACTCATTTTTGTTCAAGTCGATCACGAAATCTCTCGAAAAAAGATTGGGACAGAAATGGGAAAGATCTGGACATTTTAACGCACACAACAGCACAATTTCTACTCCCTACAGAGAAACGTCTTTCTTCTACCCTATTTGATCCGCCATTTTAAAATGGCTGAAGCTGATAGCAGTCCTCTTAGTGAATATATACCTAGTGGGCTGCGCAGGAGACTACAACATCCTTGTTTGTTGTTTGGTCGGTCATTGCTAATTTTTTGTAGGCTGTGTTTTGACTTCCCAGTAAAGTTGGGCCTAAATTTTCGTATTTAACAATATTATGGCAATTAAATATCCTAAAACTCATTTCGCCGTGTTTTCTGTCGCTTGAACACATACCACAAACTGAGATCCATGCAAATGAGGGAGTCCAA